>JAUTBV010129046.1:0-27658 GCA_032361325.1 Lepetodrilus fucensis | reverse complement strand
TGAAACGACTAGACTTTCTTAGAATGCCTTCATAGATCAGATAATGCATCAAAGACAAGATAAATAGCGGAACGTTCTCTATATTCATATTGAGTACTGGGGACTAAGTATTTCAGTAAATAACAACTTTCAGGTGGATAAATCAAGCGTAATTAGTCTCAGATCGAAATTCGTTCGTCCATTATACAGGCCTATCAACTGTGATATTATGCCTTTAAAAGTAAAAAAAAATATTAAAAAAATACATATATAGTAATCAAGCATATATTTCTATTAAAAACATTGATAAAATGACATCGTTGATGTTTCAGTAGAGTGTCTATAGTTGGGCCCTGGATGCACGTTGATAAAATGACATCGTTGATGTTTCAGTGGAGTGTCTAGTTGGGCCCTGGACACACGTTGATAAAATGACACCCTTCATGTTTCAGAGGAGTGTCTAGTTGGGCCCTGGACACACGTTGATAAAATGACATCCTTCATGTTTCAGTGGAGTGTCTAGTTGGGCCCTGGACACAGTGGGGTTCGTGCAGACTGCGTTCACGAGGGTGTGGTCAGTACAGGGGAGTAAGGATTCGAACACGGACCATCTTGAAAGACCCTTTCCCCATTGACACCGTCTGTCCCACCCTGGAAGTCAGGCGAGGGTGCCAACTGATTAAGCCGTCATGTCGCGGTTAGTTACATTTAACCCTTTTCAAGCCGGAGGCAAGCAGATATGCCATTAAGAACAGTGTATGTACCTAATCCAACAGGGAGAGGGTTAAACTAAATTATTGTCGTATGCAGTAAATATACATTTTATGCTTATCATTTCTGTTGGTCGGTACCGCGGTGCCTATTTTGGTACGTCGTAGATGATCGCTAATCGATATATACATCGATGATGTTGTTTGGGGAACAATGCGAAAACGATTTTCTTGGTTTAATGTTTATATCTTTCAACACTTCAGGGTCCTAAATGAGTTAAATCGGACTGAAAAATCTTTATTTACATTTCTCATCTTTAGGTAACTGCCGCCGCCGGAAACGCAATAAGCGGAAGCGGAAGTGGTCGCGGCGCCGGAAATGGAGGAAGACGAATACTCGTGATCGTGGTCGCTTGAAAAAGCGTAGAAAGCTGCGGCGATGTAGAAACAAAACCGAGACGTCGCAGAGATGCAGACGTCGACGACGACACCGACGACGACAATGTCGGCGTAAATTAACCTGATCAATACGACGGACAACTACTGATCATCGTACTCCTCTGTGATACAACCACTGTGCTCTTGAGCGCCGGATCTGATCCAAAGGCCGGTCTCAAAACGTTCTTGGACAATATTTTGCTATTACAAAAAAATAATCAATGTCAATATTTTTTTCTTTTATAACACGTTACATGTCCTTCATTTATAAACTTGGCTTACGGCACGTATTCCGGACAATGAAATCCGTTTTCCAATATCTGTCGCAATACCGGCCATGATTACTTTACAGTCTTCAAGCCCAATGAGGGGGCGGGCGGTAGCGTTGGACTTGGGAGCCAAAAGGCCCCGGGTTCAAATCCCGGCATCAGTTCGCGAAAGTTACCTATCTGATGCGATATTGATAGGGTGCTCTCTCTGTACTGTGTTACTTGGTCCGTCAGTATCAGCAGGTGCTCGCAGGCTTACTGCAACATTCAGCGCTACGGATGTTGTGGGTTTTCTCCTGCCGTAAACTAACAAGCAGTGAAATAAGTGAAAGAATCCTGAAAGCTACTATAAACCCTAATTATATTATCTTTTAAAAGATCAATGGACATGTAACTGACATTGTGCTTAATATGTTCTCCATGGGTTGGGTGCCAAGAACATTCAATTGCAAGTGAAACAAAGAACTGTATTAGTCATATTAGACTGAGATGGGTACTACAAACAGTTGTACACAATAGTTGTAACTGGGCTCCACCCACAACAGAAAGCGTTGACGTTACAATAGTTGTAGCTACAATAGTTCTGAGCAACGGGCCCCTGATACTAATCTTTGTACTATAATATTGTGAAACCAACATCGAACTATATAGCTACATGTATATTTATATCCGTTATGTTTTGGATTGTACATGTATTTGTATGCTGAACAATAATACAATACTAACAATATAGATGTGAAGAAAAAAAATATCACATACATGAATAAACGACGAAAGCCACCATGCTTTAAATTTAATTATGTTAACTTTTGAATTGAAAGTCTTGCCATTTAAATTCGATAGTTGATAATACCAATGCAATCGGAGATAAAAAAAACCTCGATGTAATGAGACAACATGTACGGAAAATACATCCCCAACTAGTGTTTAGCATGTCGCAAATGTCATGCATAATACAAATATTACCACAAGATGTTGCATCCCTATGATTTAAATGTCACCATCTCATTTCACATCCAGGAAGTGTTTTGGTGATGTATGGAACTGATGTTGGCCTACTTCGGGCGGTTACGCTAGTTTAGCCCGGAAGTGTCATTGCGCATGTCTAGTGGTTGCAAGACCAGCTTTCATGCTTCGTGTGCCGTCACTCTCATTCGTAGAAACTTCGCGACATTCCGGATCGGAAATCGGAAATGATATCTGTGGATGTCGCTCGGTTGTTCCGATTGCCGTCACTCTAGCATTGCTTTCGCGACTCCGCGCGAACTCTAGCATTGCTCTAGGTCCCCAAGAACCCACCCGAAGTAGGCCGTTGTGTCCCTGTATCTTCTATACGGCTCTGACATGATTTAAGTACTTATCCTGTCACCTGCTTTCAAAGTGTCACTGTCAGAACTGTAACGAAATCTTAAATCTATTATTGTAATATGTTAAATGCTCTCAAATACACATCTTGTAAAACGTATTGCACCACCAAAAATAGAATTGCATTATGATGACATGAAAGCATATGGAACATTTGTTGCAAGTCCTTGAAGCAACACATCATATTCGACGTTGACCCGTTAGAGCCCAACCTTAGGCTACACCAAATCGGTGTTTTCCTTATTATCTCACGTAATTTAAATTTTATTTTCAAATATCAAATGACGATATTTCATGAACATCTATACAGTAGCCACGTGTTTCGGCGTGTTTTCTTTTCATTTTAAAGCTTGCTTTCACTGAATCATACTATTTCGGTCATTTGAAAAACATGGGTGGTGCAATAAGTTTAACGAGATAACTTTAACGAGAAAGCTTTTCGTATGTGCCACGAATTAGATTTTCCGTGAGAGTTTGCCTAAAACACTCTCAAAGATGTGTCAAGAAATCTATTCGGAAAGTGTCACTAAAGCATTCTTAACGATATGTCACCCTCTGAATATGCTTCCAAGGTAATCACATAATATGGAGTCAAATACGTAATACTAACTAACATACTCTCCAATGCGAAGATGTGTCACTAAATTTACTTTAAAAGTGCCACTAACGTAAAATACTCTCAGATGCGTCATCAAATGTTCCTAATATGCAGCTAAAGATGATACGAATTCTATTGTCTCTAGCTAGTAGCATACTCTCAAAGATAAATTCTCTAAACTTACTTTCAAAATGTCCATAACACACTATCAAACATGTCACGGAAATTTCTTTCAAAATATCACTAATATTCTGAAAGATGTGTTCCTGAAACTACAAACTCATATAAAATGTTACTAGCATTCTTAAATATGTACGTGTCACGGAATATGTGCACATAGACTACCCTCAAAACTGTGACACGATTTATACTCTCATAGTAGCCTATATCATACGAAAGATATGTCACTAAATCCACTCTCAAAGTGTCACTAAATCTACTCTCAAAGACGTTTCCCTATTAAAATACTCTCACAGATATGCCAGGATTTACCGTTCCTAAAATGTTTCCTTTTTAAATGCGCCACAAAACCTTCTCTCAAAGTGTCTCTAAAAACACTCCCAAAGAAGTATCAGAAAAAACTGCTCTCAACGTGTCACTAATTTAACACCCTCCGAGATACGTGTCACGGCGAATCTCTCCAATATTGGCAGTGTTGTAAGGATGACGCCAGTTCAGCCACGTCCGCCGTCCTAGGCGCAGGTGTCACTGATCCGTGCTACTTGTCGTTCCCCAGAGATCAATGTCGGATGTCCTGTGGCCGGCCTATGGATATTATCAGCTCAGCAGAGGCAGTAATAGGTTTGGCTCGAAGTGTTTAGCGGAATTTAAATCAACCCCAGTCAAGACGGCGAGGCTGTGTTGAGTGACGGGCCGTCGATGACGTTGGAATCAATGAGCGCAGCCTATATGGTCGATGCGCTGTGACACTGAGTTGGACGCGTTGTACAAAGGTGATTACATGCTTGGCATGCACTTTTAAAAAGATGACATTGCTTATTTAACTAACACACCAGACTCGTATTTTACCTGGTGGAATAGCTTGTAATAATTGCTCGTGAGAATAAATACTTGTGTTGGTTAAAATGCTCAAAAAGATACAAGACATAGTAGGAGCGGTTAAGTGATTGAAGATAGTTTCGCCTTTTCATGAAACGCTCCCCGATTCCGACACATGTCTCAGATCAATGAATGGTCCCCGCTAGCCGGTGTATAACTCAGTTATTGCATATCTCAACGAACGCTTGAAAGACATGGAGCGGTTATTAAGTAGACAGAAGGTTTGTAGACTTCGCACAGTCGGGTTATTACCGCCAGATTATAGGATGAAGAATGTCCTAGATATTGGTCTAAGGATTTACACAACTGACCGGTGGCATATCGTCAGGATTAGTGAATTGTGACTCCCGGCACCTGTGCAGAGTGTACAGAGGGTACCTCCCAAATTGGACGGAGAATAGTTCTCCATGAAAGTATGGACGTACTGTAGTGGCTATGTTAAAGACTACAGTTGCTGGGGGTACTGTCGGGGCCTGCTCCTTTCTAGATGTAATGTCTGTACTTTCTGTCTGACGCATGAGCAGTTACCAAGGATCAACTGCGCATGCGTCGGACAGAAAGTACAGACAAGTGCAGGCCCTCGATGTCATGCAATGGTTCAAAGATGTACTGTACTGTATCTCCTGTTCAAGCATTTGACAAACATATACACGCGTAATACGTGTAAGGGAAAGAGAGATATAGCGGAGATGTAATTATATATGACAAAGTCTGAATCTGTTTCAATCAGACAATTACTGGGTACAATTATTGAAGCAGGGATGGTATTTCAGATGTCTCTCAATTATCTTGCACACCTGGGCCCGTATTAACGAAACCTCTTAGCTAAGAACTTCTAAGAGAAAATATCTCTTCAAAATTTAACACAAGCAGAAAACCAGTTAGGCAAATTCTTAGTAGGCCTACTTAAGAACGTATTAGGATTTACAGAATACGGGCCCAGAAGAGTTCTATAATTATTTACGGGTGTATTATCTGACGTCTCCAATGCATTTGGATTACATTCAGCAATGTAATATTCAAAACTGAGCTCTTTTTTAATACCTACCCAATGAATACATTTTAAGAAAAAAAATGTTGTTGGTTCTTCTGTGGAAAAAACACTTTCCATGACCTCTGACCTATACATTCATGTATTGCACACATCGACTTTGATTGATCTGTCCTGGGCGATATTTACTGATATTCATTACCCTCTATTAAATGTTCTATATATAGCGATCAGCATAAACGACCGTATATGATACATCCATATTTGACAACATCAAGAATCCAGGTTTTTCAGGCCTAACATTGCTCAATAGCGATTTCCGTGTTGAGGAACTACGAGCAGGGCACTACGCAGGCCAACCTGTAATTATAAACTAATGTCAAATATCGCTGGAAATGTTATTTACACCAACATAGTCATATATTTGTTCTTTTTCCCAGCGACACAAGTAAAAACCTTAGCAGTTCGGGAGCCCAGACTAGCCATTGAACATCCATGTGTATGCGAACATTATGTCGATTTCCGTCATTGTCCATTGACTGGTAATTCCGTTCTCGAGGAATCTTGAAGCAATCCGAGCTCCCAAGTACGTGTTTCCACTGGATGGTGAGAAATCACTGACCGGTGCGAAGTTTGGCCGATAGAATCGAGGTTACACTACAGTTTCTAATTACTTCGTATAGGGTGCTTCACTCCGAACGGATCTGGCGGAAGTCCTTGGAAAGCGCGTGTCAGCGCATGCGCGGAGTAATATATTCCTACAGTTCCGCAGCTGATGCCTAGGATGATGATGAAGATGTCCATTGCGCGAGTAAAACGTGATAGTGAAGTCCATTTGATTCTGAGGTGAAAGTAACACGGCCAGACGAAGGAGAGCATGGTGCCAGTAAAACTACCAATGAGGCCCATCAAGAGAGCGAAGTGAGGGATAAAGATGGCGAGGACCGTCGTGAAGAGCACGAGAGCCAGCCGCAGAGCCACCCCCCAAACCTTCAGCTGAAAATTGTCATCCATGCACGCCGAGAACGGGGTGCTGCTCTTTCCCTGGAACATCGACGTCTGCAGGAGGTCCACGGCGGCGAAATACGGAAGGGGGTACGACAGAAGAGCCTTGGTGACCAGCAGCATATTTACGATGATCTTGAACGACTGCGTGGGGAGGTTGTTCGTGATGACTTCCTTGGTATCCATGCCCCACGTTAGGAACCCAACCCAGGAAAACACCACCTTAAAGATGGCGGCCGCGAAGTGGGTCCAATGCATCATGCATCCGAACTTCTTCCGGTCTGTGAGGTTCCCTTCCAGCGACGGGAGGAAGATCTGAGACGTGTAGCTGAAGACGACGACGCCGAGGGAGATGGGGAACGTCCAGATGTCGATCCTGACCTGGACCTCGTTCCATCTCCACTCCTTGACTCTGGTGAGGCAGTACAGCAGGATGATGGCGTTGATGAGCATGTGTGCCACGGAGCACCAGAAGCTAAGCCAGGAGACTCTCCTCAAGCTCTGGAGGAAGGCGCACGCCAGAAGCGGAACTGTGCTGACCATGATCCAGGAACTCAGATCCAGGGCGCTGTTGGGGAAGCTGCCCACGATGAGGTCGCCACAGAGCAGCACGTACAGGATGCACGTCATCAAGAGTTCGATGATCTGCGCGATGTTGACCATACGGGCGCCGTAGCGGGCCCCCCAGACGTGGGTTGCGATGTCCACGTAGCTCTGTCGTACCCGATGTCGTCGTCCGTGCTCGTCCTCCTCGTATAGACAGTTGACGAGGATCTTGCCGGTGTAGCAGCAGATGTATGCCACCACGACCATGGAGACCAGCACCCAGTACCCGCCTTGGAGGACTGCGTAAGGGAACGCGACGATGAACATCCCCTGAAATAGAATGGCCGATAATCATATTAGAAGGACCTATTTGAGGTGTTTAGTATGGATGGGGATTGGAATGGAGGTTTGCATTAATTTGATTCCATGTGTTTCTCAATAGAGCATAGCATATTATACATCCTCTTCCCCATAGTCATTTGAAATTAATTTTGGGGAAGTTCAACATGCTTGTAAACGTGCGGAGAAACACTGCCAATGATTCATGGACATTTTGTGAATAAGAAAACCCACACAAAAACAAAATCAATGGATTTTCTCATACTAGGGCCTATGGGCCATGCAAACATTGAATACAGTTACACTATAGCTACAAAGTTATTCTGATTTGTCTACTATATGTTCATACATGACATGTAAACTTATTATAGGTTTACACCTCACTAAACGCTAAAGGAGATGAAGATAATATCGACCTCACTTGACATATTTCTCACACGGACCCTATCAAGTATCTCACCACCACAGCCAAACGTCAGATCGAGATGGTGAAATCGAATTACGTTAAGCTCCGGCGACATGGCCCAATGCAAACAAATCTCACAGTGGACTTCCATGATTGAGATCTCAAATGTGTCTGACCATTATTCCAGAACGATATTTTAAATGTCTGACTATTTTCTAGATTAAAATCTGACATGGGTCTAACCGTATTCCAAATTGAGATATGAAAAGGGTCTGAAAATATTCTATTTTGATATCTGAAATGCTTCTAACCATTTTCTAGAGTGACCGCTGAAATGGGTGTGATTCCCCCTGCACCCCCTCCCCCGACACCCCGATTTCTAGATTGAGATCTGAAGTAGATCTGACCATTTTATAAATTGAGATCTGAAATTTATCTGATTATTTTCAATTAAGGTTGAGAACTGAAATGGGTCTGGCTGCTTTCCAGAATGAAATATGACTTTGGACGGACCATTTTCCAGATTTGGATTTGACCTAGATCTGAATATTTTCGAAGTTGAGATCTGACACCTCGGACAATATTCCAGATGGTAGCCTCACCTGTATGGCGTTGGTAACGTTCCATCCCGCCTGCCACTCGGAGATCTTGTTGTGGGGGTGTGCGGACATCTCCATCTCGTCGGCCTGACTCAGGTCCTCCTCACTTCCGTCCCAGCTCACCCCACTCGCGCCGAGACCCGCAGCGTGCCCCGGGGGTAGGGCGTGACTCGCCCCGTTCTGAAGAACCGACATCTCCCTCCCGGCTTCAGAACACTTGGCGAAGTTAACGGTCTCCTCAGAGGGTCGAGATCTCCGGGGGAGGAGGGAGCGCGCAGACTGCACGAGACCCAGGGTCCGGTTCCGCCACCCGGACATCTCCGAACTTGCCCCGCCTCCGCCACTTCCGGTCACCGTGTTCAACGACACCAACTTCATTGTCAGCTCTGGAACAGTTATAGAAGATCATGTTAACACTCTCACTGTAAGCTGAGGTACACTCGTAGCTATTTAGGACATCTGCGACATCTGCGATTGCCTCCAGTCTAGAGGCTTAATATGAAGGATCAATACTAGAATATAACAATGATTATAAACGTTTATAACATAACTGTGATCAAACTTTCTTACGAAAACAAGAAAAAAGCTCGTGTTTGAGGCGAGATCTTCTAAAGCATATATCAGTATAACGAAAGGCTATAAACATATCTAATCCAGTTCCCGACCATCTTTGCTTTACGTTAAATTGCAACCCGACGACAAAAAGCATCGTTGTATACTTTTACTGTACACATTTACATATATAAAAATAATGTCATAGTATTCTTCCGCGCTCAAAGACATTGGCATGATACTTATTTTTGAAGATATAGAATATTGGATAAATTCATAAAAAACAACAACATTTTATTAGGGAAGATTCATCAACCAATGCCACAACCGAAACGCAAATATGGCTATTAATGGTCCTTTAAAACCTGCCTTCTTATCGCTTAAATATGTTAAATGATTTCATCAATACTAACTAGCCAATAGTAGCCTATATAATAAAATCAGATCTACAACAAGTGTGTTGGTTAAAAGCTTGATTTGACGATAACACACTGACTAAACAAAAAACAACAACACATATAGCTAATCTGAATGGACACATAACTGCTTTAACTAAAAAATACATTTTGTGAATGTCATTACACAAGTTGATATTTGTTTTGAACGGACGAGACACCCCACTTCAAGAGTGAGGCAATCATGGCTGAAACCAGACAGTCGACATTGTTAATTCTCCCACCTACACATTGGTGTACACTGCCATTGATAATCAATCAAACATATTTTTAAGGAATTCTAGTAAGTTGATATTTCAAAACATCTGTGAAATTAAAGGCACACTGGCATGATTCGATCGTAACCAGTCGCCTAAGTTTAGAACGAATTCTGTCAAGTTACATTCCAAAACATTTGTAAATTTAAAGGGACACTGGTGTGCATTCGATCGTAATCAATACTTTTAGAAGGAATAATGTCAAGTTTACACTAAAAAAACATCTGTGAATTTAAAGGTCCATTGGTATCGTAATCAATAATTTTAGAAATAATTATATCAAGTTTACATTCCAAAACATCTGTGAATTTAAAGGCGCATTGGTGTGCATTCGATCGTAATCAATGAAGAATTGCTGTCAAGTTTATAATCCAAGACTTCTGTGAATTTAAAGGTGCAACTCCGCTATAGACTAACGCGCAGCCCACTCGCACTTATTAACCATTATTTGTTTATAGAGCATCAATACCTAATTCCTGACCAGCCGATTTCATTATCCGGACATCTGCGCCGGACAATCAGAGGGACATTACATAGTCCCCAGTGGGCCTCCGGACAGCTCGCGAGAAATCACGGGAATCAGGCCAGACACTCTTTAACACATCGACACCAGATCCCAAGCCAGATACCATTATGGTCTGTACTGGAGCAATATACGTATGATATGATAGCCGTAGTAATGTATGTGCATATATATACCAATGTGTAGCCTACACGTAGGCATTTCCAGGAAGCTTACTTTTATTCCATAACTAATGCACACTATCCTACGTAGAACACATTTAACTTAGTATCGAAAAGTCTCTCATATAATATAGCATATAATTACACATGTCACTGGTGTGGTATGCATCTTCTACATTATCAGCTCTTTGGGTGATATACAATTAACTCAACCTGCGGAAGATTCATAATTCAATTGCCATCACATCCTATATATGGGGTAGGCTAAACCTATTATATCTGCTATTGAACAGGCGCATTGGTGAACTCTATCACTTAGCTAAGGGTACTAGATCATAAGCTTTATGTATATGATATCATTTTGACGTGGATGTCAGTGTGAGATAGGTACTAACCGTAGATATTGACATTAACAAAAAATCATCCAAACCAAAACCCTGTGCCCCATCTAAGACATATCACATAGATTTATGTATTATAATTCAATTAAGGTTTTACGTGTCAATATATACTGTAGATCCTGGGATAATGCTATGGTAAAATTACTGAGAAAAAAAATGCGAGGTAGTAATCTGTCGATTCATTGGTACTGCAACTATTTATATTTGGATGTAAGTAATTCATAGGTATATAAAACACTAAAACGTGCTATACATTACGGTATAATTAATTAGTAAAAGGTATTATTAATAAGTACAATTTAACCTCCGTATCTTCTCCATCACAATTTAACCTCCATATCTTCTCTTAATTGACATTAAAACCGTATTTCAAATACCAAACCATACAATCAATTTCACAGGTACCATTCCACAGGCAATGATGCCAAATCATGAACCAATTATCGGTGCCATTGCTAATTGCTCTGTGCTAATTGCATCTTTGGGTGTATATAAAAAAGGTATCCGTGCCCGGGAACAAATGAAATCGGAATTATGGTGGAACCGAAGCGTAGAATGAACGTACGTCAATCACGTTAATCTTATAATGAAAGACATTAATATGACCTACTTTGATTTCGCCCCAGGCATTCGTGGACTTACCCTCTCCTAGGCCGTAACCGCCATCATCGTTCTTGCCCCTGAATGTCCGAAAGGTTCGTTCCTGTCCGATGCAATGAGGTGTTACCCTGTTCGCCGGTTTCTCGCCGAGTGTTGGTGCAGTGGAGAGCGCGTTCGATCGATGCGCCTGTGAGTGGCTGGATCAAGCCTCCGCTTTACTCTCCCGTGGTGCTTCTCCTCTCTGTTAATTACGAGGTAGCTGAGAAGGTCTGACGCCAGCTGTGCTGAACTGCATTGGAAGCAGGCGGAGATATTGGCCCCCCGATCTGACGTCGAGAAAGCGTATCGACCCAGCAGTTCCAATAAACTCAAGACAAAGTTGTCGTCCAAAAATTGACGACTAGGGGTTTAAAGAATGGGTCGCAATGTCAATTAGGAGAGATGAATTGACGTGGTTCGGTTAAATAGTTGTTAATATTGATAGTGCGCTAGCTTTGGGCTTGGCAGCGCACATCGGAACTATACCAACACCCTGGCGCCATCATCCTGCATATTGAAATCTCATAATCACCGTCTTAGAAATCTGCAATGCTTGCAAGATTCGCAGCTTGAGACGAATTTTAAGTGCAATTCATATATGAACGCAATGACGCGGGAGTTATTCCGGTGTTTAGGACAATATGGAGTCGACACCTTGATTAATAATAGAAAGAGAAGAAAAAATGTCGTCCAATATCGGAGAGCAATTATCATGGCTATGGAAAATGATTAAGTACCATGACCAATTATTCGTGGATTGTTGTGAGCAACTTCTAACTGTCTGGCAATAATACTGCTGACGCACACACACACACATCTCAGAAAGAAAAAACAAGAAAAAACACCTAATCCCACTAAATATGTTTTAACGTAACTTGTGCAATTTTGTCTTGCTGTGTTAATAATATATAACATTTTCCAAAGAGTAAATTGAATTTTATTTTACATATACTAGTATACTATAAAGTTTCTTATTTTATGTCATTGAATCATAGGCTGAAAAACCTGTGGTGTCACCTTAGGCAAGTGGCTTAATTCAAACATGTCTCTGTTAACCCAGCAGAGAATGGGTACCCGGAAGGATGAACAGGTGAATGATAACCTTGTAGCGCCTTGAATGGCAGCTTGGGTTGAATACTCCCCAGGGAGTTGATAAGGAATTGAGTGCACACAGATCCATTGACCGGGGTAATAATGTACAGCGCTCTGAGCATGCTGTAAAGTGGATTTGGCGCTATATATAAAACTGCACAATATTATTATTATTAGTATTAGTATTACAGCAGGGTATATTATTATGTACCGTGCTATATTCGAGTCTAGAGTGTGTAGATATACATGTCTAACTACCTTCTGCATAATGTAACATCATTTATCACATAACATACAAGTGCAATATTGCCAATAATTATAACACCCATTCCATAAATATAAATATTTTCACTAGTGAAATATTATGTAAGTTCCTTGTCTATGTTGCGTTAATACTGAATTTATTAAACGAATCGGTAAAACTGATAGCGATTTGACTGTACTTGTGTAGCCCCTAGAATTCTGATGAATCAACCTAACTATTTATATATATCGATGACAAAATCGTCCTTTGTTCAATTGATGTTTTCGTGTTACCCTAATCTCGAGTTAATCATACAACTAATTCTGAATGATTGCTGTACACGGTAAAATAGTTCAATCGACATTATAGCAGACCTACTATATCGGTCATGTTCTACATTTGATTATACAGATATGAATAGCTTGATTGATGTATACGTAGATTATGCATTTTGTACATTTACGAGACTATGCCATTAGTAATAGTGTGGCAATGGCAACTAATACGATATCTGGTAAAACATTTTCCATATTGTAGATAGTATTTGGCTCGTTTTACACTGTGGTATAATGTTCCTTAACCTTTTATTGATTAGTATATATACATTATTAATATTGTTATTCATTATTAATAAAATGCATTATATAATATAACATATGTATACCTTTGGTATATTTTGCTTGTGGATCCGAATAACATCTACAGATGCTGTAAATACAGTAGAACCATAGTAATATGCACATTTATTAAACATGCAGAAGTAGTATATTCAATATGTACATGTCAGGTATAAAGTCTTGAGTAGCACTTAACCTTCTCCCTGCTGAATAAAATAAAAGTGTTCTATTTCTGCATGTGATCGGGCAACTTAAGTCACCTTCAGCAGGGAGAGGGTTAATTCTAATTTTTATCTAAATCTGGTAGCCATTTTCCAAGATGGCCGCCATGGCCGTCGTTGAAGGAATTCGCGATGTGTGGCTCCATATCTGAAAGTTCGTATATTGTCATGATCTATCTTTGTGTCAAGTTTCATGCTTCTATGTATGAAAAAAACAAACATTTTCCCTTAGCAGCTGGAGTATCAATGGAATGCAAACAAATTAATTAAATTTAATACCTGATCGATGACTCCATCCAAATTACGCAGTGTTTCAATATTCTTCACAACGGTTGATAGTTCTTATAGCCAACCTTTAAAAGTTGATTTCCAAGAACAATACGAGAAGCTATATACCGCACACAGCCGTATTTTATGATGTTGGTTTGTTTGATTTATAGTTTAACGTTGCTTTCAAGATTATTTCGTATTACTGACTCAGTATATTAGTACGTTTCGTAGCAACATTCCTATTTTTAATGATTTTGACATTTTCGGAAAAATTCCTATATTAAAAAATGTCAAAATCATTAAAAATCGAAAAGATTGCTACGAAATGTCGTTTTCAATGACTATCAGTACATGTATAGGCCTATATGTATGTTAAGCCAATGTAGACTTGCAGTTACTGCGTCGACCGCTAGATGGCGCTGGGCATGCTTCTCAGACAACACTGCAATCTGCTTAGGATAGCGAAGAGGCTGTTGAAGGCCATGTCAGAATCTTTGCAATCTTCTTAGGATCGCGTCAATCCTACTAAAGGAGGGGGGGGGACATAATGCAAACCTGTTGGCGACAAGATGATCTGCAAAGAACATAAATCTCATGACATGTTGTTGTTCATTCACATGTTACCGGAGTAAAGTAACAACGATGGAGACGAATAGCCCGCTGCTATGTAGTAATGACAGAGAAACCATATAAGGCCGATCTACGGGTATAGGCCCTAATGCATCTTATATACAGTTACAAATAATGGTAGTATCCACAATATACATACACAGTAGTATACAAATGTATACACAGTAGTATACACAGGTATGCGACTGAAATACAATTATTAATTATGAAACGTGACTGTGTTATGAGTACCTTGTACGTCTGTGCGGTAGATTTGACCTTATAGCGGCAAGATCATCATTAGATGTCAAAGGTCACGAATTGCTTGCTTTGATATTCTGAGAACACTAGATTTCCCAGACAAATTTACTAATCTAGAAATAATATCTCTCTCCACCCTCCTTCCCCTAAAGAATTACATCTGCCATGGTGAGCAGCATTCTGATAATTACGTTAGTTTTATGCGCGAATTTCCTCTCAATATGTCTCATGATCCTGTGAGTTCATAATACAATGGCAATCCTTGCGGATACAAAAGCTGGTCAGCCTAAATATAGAATATAGAACTGTTGTTATATTTAGAATAAAGCAATGCTTCCATTGGCGACACAGCGTTATGTAATATTTGTAGATTACATTTCCCCCTAGTTAGTTATATATAATAGAAAAACATATTTTTAAGTAAAAAAGAAAATTCAATTATGGATGCAATTAATGCGCATGCCACTTTAATAGAGATACATTTCAAGACTTCTTATACGATTACCCAAAATATAACCACACTCCTATTTATTGCAATATCGATTCAATATTCGGATATAGAGATTAATACTATTTTAAAGTACCCACGCATCTAATGTCATGAATTGTTAGCAAACTTTGTAAGAGCTTTTCACGTGTTTAGATTTGTGAAGTTTGAAACTCGCGAGAAAGGTTATTGGATCGTTTTCACTTCAAAAGTGTTTCTGTCTCGCGAATCTCGATCAGGGACACATCTGCTGAAATCTATAATCCTGGCTCTACGCCTTTAAACGGAAATCTTTCATCTTCATAAGAAGCCTCTTATTGTTGAGAATTGAATCTTTAATCGTGATCGTCTGTCGTAATTTGGTCAATGTTCCTCAAGTGGTTAATATAATATGAATCAAATGCTGTAGTGTTATATACAAGAACTGGTAGCCAATAGTAAGCATACTAAACACAGCCACAATCTATCCCAAACCAATATAAAATACATATAGCATAGTTAAGTAAAATATGCACAACATTCTCCAAGTGTTTGTCAAAGACGTTCAGTGAGGACTTTTATTGATGTTTAAATTAAAAATGATTTGCTCTTTTTATTTTCAAATTTATAAAAATAAATAATCTAAAATATTGTCATGAAACGTGACGAGGACTTTAACATACGCCATAAGTCATAATGTACATTTCCTAGTACCGGTACATTAATAGTATAAAACTACAAGTTGTTTAAGAACACCGCTATGAGAGGTCATCAGTTGATGGTGGTTGAACATCCGGGCACCCAAAGCTTCCAACGCTTTGCAATAGCCCTATAGCTACGCGATTCAATACTCAGAAAAGAACATTTCTGTGAACCTATTATCGAAGTTAGTCATTTCAGAACGTGTTAATAGGATATTCTCTACACGCATTGCCAATACGTGGCAATGTTAATTATTTGAAATATTATTTTTTCTCCAAAATAATGTAGATAGTTATGGGAAAATCGAAATGAATGGCCATCAACGTCTTCGATAATGATATATTATACTGCAGCTAGAGCGGGTCTAGGACTTTAGAGAGCGAGGTCGAATGTTACAGCATCCATGCGTTTTTGTAAATATACAAAAAATACATATTATACGTAGATTATTTTTGTATTTCAGTATGTGTGGTCTCTCTCTCTCCCCTCGCTCTCTCAATCTCTCTCTCGCCCCTATCTCTCTCCCAATCTCGCTCTCCCTTCCCCTCTCTCCCCTCTCTCTCAATCTCTCCCTCTCTCTCTCTCTCATCTCTCCCCCTCCCAATCTCTCTCCCTCCCTCTATCTGTGTGTGTCTCTCTCTATCTATCTATCTCTCTTAGATCCACCATAGGTGATGTCTGAAGTATAACCGTCTCTCTCTCCCCTCTCTCTTTGTCTCTCCATCTTTCTCTTTCTCTCTCCCCTATCTTTTTCTCCCCCTTTCTCTTCCTTTCTCTCTTGAGTCCACCATCCACCATATAAAAAAACAACTTCATCAAACCCTCATTAACCTCGAAACTCAATATAAAAACCCAGTTATCCCACTGACGATGTATGAAGTATAATGATGTACTTGATTAAACCCATCGTTAATCTTAGCACTCAATAAAACCGATTCCATATACCGGGTATAGTCCTTATATAGTAATGTTTTATAGCCGTTTATGTAGCTATCAGAGACGTTAAATTACCGCTCGGCTCAATTCTCCCGACACCCGTGAAGACAGGACGTTTCCTTGGTCATCAACACTCGTGGTTCCTGCAAGCTCATGAATATTCATGAAGCAACTGATCGATCATCATGGAAATGGACTGGGCTGCTTCTATTTACAGAACAAACAGACATGGCGCTTTTAATATCGGTAACATAGGAAGATTCACATGAAGGCAATTTCCAAGAGCTATAGCCTTGTATTGGTAATCCTGCCCAACAGAATGATATCTCCACTCTGAGATCTCTACGTTATTATTTGTAGGTATCAGAGCATGGTAGCTATATAAACTACTATGAGACAATATATTGGCCATGAAGTTACCGAACGTTTTTTGGTATTTTTAAATACTCAATTGAAATTTTACATCGGAATTTATGAATACATCTTTGTGGAGCATGGAATCGTACTCAAAAAGGTTTCGTAACCTAGGAGATGGATATAGGACTTAGGCTTTCAGTGATAATGATGGGACATAAGCATTAAGCATGCCAGTGTTCATGCTAGATCTACGTTGTTCACTAAAGTATATGAACGATTTGAAAGTGATGGTTAAATTCGTGTGAACGTCGGAGCTTGCGAAATCGTGTAAATGTCATAGTAAGAAATTATATGGGTATTGTGAAGGGAATTATAATGCCCATATTAAAAAAGTAGCTTATGGTGAGCTACGAAGGCTACACTCGAGGAATCTCAAGCTACGTTCTAAATATAGTAACCTACACCTAGGTAAAGTTACTGCGTTCTAACTTAAAATAATACTGATAAACCTGACTATTTAAAAAAAAAAATTACGAGCCGATTGTACACATGTAAACAGTAACATTCTGATGTTTTTCGTGCAAATGGGACACACGTAGAAATGTATGTGTTGAAGATCTAAGCGGTCACGGCATTATGTGTCTAATAATTGGGAATAATTGGACTACTCTTCAAGATGGAAAATTATATAGTAAGGAACCATGCATTGTATCTGAAAAAAAAATGAATTAAAAAATAAAATGTGTTCTTAACTCTTTCTGCAACCGGAAATGACCCGAGGAACACTGGGTCTCATTTAACAAAGTTCTCTTATCCACCAAGAGACCACTGTGCTCTCTTTGCTGTAGATTAGTTTAACGGCTTCGTGAAAGGATACCCTGGTCTATGTACTAGTATTTAGTGTTCGCGAACATGAAGACACACTGCTATTATCAGAATTCTCTAGGTGCTTCAATCTCCAGAAAGAAGTGGGAATAAAATTACCACGTCCCTCGTTTTCTTTTCCCTCGTTACTGTGAACGTATTTGAGTTCAAAATAATTTCCATAGCAATAACTTCTCAATATACCGGGCACCGATGCCTCGAACACTCGAAACAAACTTGAGGGTTGTCTGCCATTGACTCAGTGCTGTATAACTTGAGTAAAATCTCTACAGCCCACATAGTGAATTTCTTGCCAGTCCTGAAATTACGGACTTTCTGACATAGTAGGCATCTACTGCCAGGTGCCCGTTGCACGAAGCTCTTGTAGTGCTACAATAGTTGTAACTGTGCTCCCGCCACAATAGAAAGCGTTGACGTTACAATAGTTGTAGCCTATAAGAGCTTTAACAGAACAAAAAGGAACAGTAGTTGAAAGAAAGTCTACAAATCATAGGCTTCTTGGAAAAGAGGAGCATTAATTTGCCATTGGACAATTAGGAAGGTGGATACATGGCTAATGTATACTTCATTCTAATTCCTCTGAAAAAGTATTTCAAAGGCGAAGTGAATTGTATGTGCAGATCAAAATAATGTGCACATTTCTTATAGTGTCCTTCCTTAAAACTAATGTCATTGTTGTAGACTAACATTAGACACTTTTGGATAAATTATAAATATTTCACAAAAACAAAGAGCATGATTTACAATATTCCAGACATAGGAAGACTGAAGAGACAAATGTATTATCTGCTGATTACTGACCTGTAAGCTTGGATGGCATCCCAGGTCGAGGAGCGCCCTCACGACCCCTATATGACCCTTGTTGACCCCTATGTGTAGCGGAGTCTGGCGGCGCTTGTTCCGGGCGTTCAGGTCAGCGCCACCGCGGTGAAGCAGCTCAATCACCGCCGGCTCGTCACCGAAAGCCGCGTGATGGACTGCGCGGTCGCCGTCTTTATCCTGGAAACAGAAAACATCCAATCATAGCTAGCACAGAACCTGTCGGTCACTTTGTTCAGTAGGACACGGCCCGAAACAACGACTATGTATTCCAAACATTTGCAGATAAAAGGGGATGGCAGGTGGGAACTGAGTGCACAGAGAAAGACTTGCAAGACGTAATCTTTGTTCGATGGCGTACCTCAACCTCCATATCCACAGCATGTTTGATGAGCACCTTGATGACCTCGATGTGTCCGTTCTGCGAGGCTGCTTGTAGCGCCGTGTGACCAGCAAACACACCGTTCACCTGAAGTCAACATTTACAGATGCCCTTAAAACATGCTTAAATAGACATGATAATAGTATTAATTAATTAATTAATTAATAATACTAATATTGTACACATTAATGTAGTGTAATTATCCAAAATAACTGCTGAAATAAATGCTCTTTTGGGAAACGAGGTGAACAAACTTCATTCATAAACTACCTTAGAGAAGTGAGTTTTGAGATAGACTAAAACAAAAGCAGACAGCATGGCACTAGCTGTGTAAGGGAGGCAACTCATGGCTTCTAGACGGGATTTGAACCTAGGTTATTTGTCTACCCCAATGTTCTACCATTGCGAGACCTCATAGAATGCTGCCAGTCGTACAGCTGCTTACTTTCTGTCCGTTCAGGCTGACTTCTCCCTCAGGCCTCTGTAAGATCTCGTCAACCTTGGGGCCGTCGCCATTCGCCGCCGCCTTCACCAACTCCTCATTGACGTCGCCCGACACGTGCGTCTCAAACAGCTTCTTCAGCAGCGCACTCAGTCTCTCTGTAACCAAACACACAAATCTAAATATTTGTCTCTCTTAACCCTCTCCATGCTGCATTAGACACAGGCGTTGCTCTTTAGGGCTTGTCTGGTTGCCTTCAGCATGGAGAGAGTTAATCAAGTAATACCTACTGATTTCAGCTTTGTATTGTCTTCCAATTTTTTTTTTTATTAATTGGGGTTTTTAGTCGCTTTCTAGATTATTTCACTAATATCATGACTTGTCAGTTTAGGGCAGGAACTATTTCATTAAAATATTCATAGAATAAAATGAAATCAATACAATCTGGTCATGGTCGTTTATTGGTAGGCTTTGCTTTTACGATAATATATTTTTTACTACAATATATTTTTTTACTATAATATACTTCATAAATGAATAAATAAATTAGCATTCATTGTTCAACGTACAATAATTTCTCAGCTATAAATGGACAAATACATTTTGATATGAAAGGATGGACACTATGGCGAGACTTCTCCTACTTTACTGTGAAGTGTCCAAAGGGATTGAAACGTGATATTGTGGCTGGACAAGAGTGGAAACACAGTGGAAAGAAAGTGACAAGACAATGACCAGACAGTGACCAGACAAATCACCCACCTCCAGATGAGCATCCGATAGCGGCGCCATCGGCGGAAGCGACCTTGGTGACGGCGGAGGGGTTGTAGGTCCAGGACGTCCCGCACACCTCCACCTTCAGGTCGTTGTCGTGGTAGATCTGCTGAACACGGCCAATCTTCCCCAGCGTCTGAAGTACAATGTAGACAACGTTAAGATTGATTGATTGAGGTAATGCTGTACAGCCTAGAAAATCTACTTTGCATATAGCAAATCCTTAGAATACAATATATTTTTCTGTCCCAATTAAAAAAATATTAAAATAAATTGATAAAAAAAAAATGGTGATTTAATTGAAAATGATGACTGTAATCTGTGTGTGCTTAGTGTAAAGGCTGCGATAGGCAGTATTACAGACACACTGCGATGTCACGTGATCGTGGTCGTACCGGTAACATAGCCTCTGCCCACTCCCCGTGTCCCCGCTGTAACACTTTGATCCGTTCCACGTCGTTACAGATCTGTACCAGGTCTCCCACCGCGAACTGTGTGGTGGCGCTACTGTCACTGGCTAGGGAGGCGGAGCTACTGGTCGTGTTGACCTTAGTCAGAACCGCCGGGTTGAATGTCCACCTGCGAGAAAATAGCGAAAAATCAGGTATTGCTTTTAATTAATTTAACACTTTTCCTGCTGGAGGGTATATGTATGGACCGATTTCAATTAATCCAGTGGGGTAAGGTTAAAAATGATACTGTTATAATAATATCAAGAATGATGGGGATAGAATGCAAAATGGTTTGCAGTATTCAAAATTATGTTTTTCAATTAAATTGAGTGAGTGAGTGAATATAGAGTTTAACGTCGCTGCGGGAATCAATTAAATTGATGTGGAGACATATATTTTTAAATGAAAAATAAAGGATATTATATCCTTGCATTTCAAATATAAAGATATCTTGAATTCAAAATAATTTCAAATAAATTCACATGACACTGAGGGGCTCAATTCAAGGGAAAATGTTAGTCAAAGGGCAGACAACTGTGTAGTAAATACTTTTACACATTACAGCATTACCAAAAATATATTCTCAAGAAATTTAGATAATTCTATGAGCCAAGGTAGTCAGCTTGATGAGAACATCAGGTAGTCACGATCTCTGAAGTATGCCACGCTGGTCAGTTTCAGACAAATGTCCCATGTAATATTTAAGCATAGAAATATGTCACTGTTATGCCGACTGTACCTGTTTCCACTAGGATATGACACTACAATGTCATGATCTTCATCAATTCCCACCACTGTGCCGGTCGTTCCAAGACACTGCAACCAGATTCACACTTCACCTCAAATACCAGCAACATATTTGTTGTTAATAGCAGGGACATATGCTACTATTCCACACAGACCACGAATCACTACAAATTGATAAATTTTAGGATTCGTAGTTGAATCGTAATCAGTTTGTGAAGTTCTTAACTGATTCATATTTATTCGTCGTCAGTTTTTGCAATTCTTGAGCGATCGGGAATTCGTGGCAAAAGTTTTGAGCAGTTCAAAGTTTTGGCCACAAACTCCCAATTCCAAAACATCGTAGTTAAATCGTAACAAATTTGTAGTGCATTCTTAGGCATCGTAATCGATTTGTATGTATTCTTAACTGTACGAACTGTCAAGAATAGTCACAAATTCAATTTTAATCTTCCAACCTCAGCTCCTGCATCAGTATGTTGTAGTGACCATGTTCTAGCATCAGGAATTTAACAATTCGTAGCGATTTGTGGTCTGTGTGGAATGGAGGCAATAGCTAGCTATTATACAAAAAGGCAAGTAGCCTTTTTCATGATATATGATTCTAATTGTATAAAAATAATATGTTAATTCTCTGGGACAAGGGGATACATTATTATGTCTTACAGTATTATGTTATTCGTTTCTTAAATAGAATATAACAAGTCTAGATAGTTTTAGCACATGCACGCCATACCTCAAACATTCCGTCTGTCCAACCTCCATGGCCATGCTGCAGTGACTGCACTATCTCAAGGTCAAGGTCGACATTTACTTGATCACCGATGGCGAGACCGCATGGCCCTGACCGTGATCCGGGTCCTTGCTCTCCTGAAAAATACAACATATACCAACAACTATTAATTATGGAAAATTGATTAAATTACTGTTTTTCGTCACAGTGGGAATATTTCGACTATAACGTATACTAAATACCAAATGTCTATGGAAAGTATTTAGGCAGTTCACCTCACAATTCAATGAATACAGTACACGATAAATCAATCAAAATATACATTTCTAAAATGCTGGTATAACGGGCAACACAACAGTGCTTGGAGCATTGGGTCTCTGATAGTACTAGTTTACCATATTTATACAGAGATGTGTTATCAGGAGCGATTTAAATGCACTGATCTGAAATTTTGGAGAGATCTTTTTTCGCATAACCAATTTAAGATTGATTAACGGGAACAATATTTCTGTTAAAGACCTTGGTGTTTTATACTTCAATCTAATCTGACTTGTCTTTCTTATTTTCCGTGATTAAGATTTGAATACAATGTATAGCTGTAGTTAGCTCACCCAGCAGTGGCAGGTGGTCTCGGTAGAATGACCCGCCTTTGGCATCATTCATCACCTTCAGGTCGGCCTGCAATGACACATAATAGCAGAGCAATTTAATAAATGTAAAATACTGTAAAACGGGTATCATTCACGTGTGTATTTTTCACGAAATTCCCAATCTGTGTTTGATTGTGAATTTAAGAAATACATGAATAATAGGCCAGTAGTTGATAAATATCTGTAGTATAGAGAACCCACTATGCCCAGGTAGAGACTCATTGATGGTTATCAAAACACGGTTCAGATTAAGCGTCTAGACCGTTAATTACTAAATTAGATGACAATACCTGTGATAAGTATGTTGACTCAGTCACTTTGATTATCGTTGTGTAACAATACTCTAAACTTTGGGGTCATTTAATCATGGTCAGTGACAGTTGGATTTGGAAGCTGTAGAATAATATAGACATTTATTAACTATTGTCTGTAATGTTGTCAGCAAATGCATTGAACTGGCACATGTAGATCTAAAACCCGGAAGCGAGGCCTGTATTTGTTTTAAACTTGACTGTCGAGCGAGTGCAGTAATATATTGTTTTAAAATGTGTCTTATTGAATGTTATCATTGTATTTTTATTCATCACATGACATTCTTCTTCTTCAATATTTCAAATACAATTTTACAAGTTTGGTGAATTAAGTGACCAAAATAAAAGAGAGAGTATTTTGACATACTTGGACAACATGAATTTAACAAATCAGGAATATGTTTCCCCCCTTAAATTTGGCAAAATCGTGAAAAATTGTGAGCCGCTAAATATAACCGTTTTACAGTACAAGGTCATTATATATGTAAATGATTACATTCCAACCACAGGCTCCAAGATTATGAAACTTTCATACTGTATATGGAGATTTGTGAATATTTGTTGGTGTAATCTCAGGTCCTGTTTTACTTATTATACAACAATCATTTGTTCACATAGGCCGAGTAAGTTATTTTTGAATCGCAGCGGGAAGCATTCACCCAATCTTGTCATATGTGTGTATGTCTACTTACTATTGTGTAAGCATGCATGTGTGTCTTTACGATGTGAACTAATTTCATCTCATTGTTGGATAATAAATATGGTCTATCTATCGAAGTTCATATATATAGAATTACCCGTCATTGCTTGGACTATCACAAGAAAAATATATCGGTAAATCTAAGAATTCAATACAGAGAGCATCAATTATATTCAGTTGTCTTGCATGGGTGGACTAAAATAAAATACAAAATAAATTCACCTATAAACAAATAAAATGAAATCTCCTGTAACCTACCATTCCTTCGAAGCCCACTCTGTACAGATTCTTGGCACCATTGTCCCACAACACGTAGGCCGCACTTCGTGGGCTGGCAGCACTCCAGTCCTGGAATCAAACATTGAAGTAACATTTAGTCTGTGTAACACTATCCAGTGTGCCAACCTCATTGGCTGAATACTCTCAGCAAAGGGAGACTATCACTGTACCAGCTAGAGGTAAGGTTGTCAATACGCAGACAGAAGTCTAATCCAAAATAAATTTCCTACAGTGAATCCTTGATAAATGATGAAAGTGAAAGAGAACGGTTTCCAAAAGCCAAAGAGACGGGATGCTACCAGGGCTGAAATCAATAGCAGTGCTCATCAACATGTTCTCAAAATTGTTTTTGAATTCAATAGGTTTGAGCTTCTCCCTTGAAACATTACGATACGTTTACCTGGGCTAATGATATGTTTACCACTACTTCTCCCGTGACCCGATATGTTAACCACCACGTCGGCACAACTGACCTGTATCTCGGTGACCTTTCCCCGACGACCGTTGCCGCCGTCCTGGTCCTCCCACTGCCAGTCCACGCCTCGCACCACCCTGGCGCCGGGGTAGATACCGCGCGCTGTGATCTTCTTACTCTTTCTCCTCGGCTCCAGTAATGCCCTGCAATGTATCCATACGCTGGCTTACAATTATGTGTAAATTATAACAAAATACTATTATTCTGATTGTGAATTTGATCTTCTTGGAAACGGGTGGAGCATAATTTTAAGGGGTGATAGACAAGCCAGCATTACTCAGCATCAGATACATTTCTAACTTCATTAATAAATAAAATTTCATGGATATACAGGGATAACAACTAACCTTAAAACATATATTTTTGAATTTGGGTTTAGTCGCTTTCAAGGGATATATTTAGCTCTGAAGCCAGTGAAATCTGTTTGCACCATACCTTTCATTTCCTGGAGTTGCAATACGATAGAACCGATGTCGCAGGTTGTGCTTATCGCCGTGGTAACACACTGAACACAAGTCGTAGTTAGGACACTCAGCACACTTCCATCGGATTCCAAATATGGGCTGTTGTCGACACATGTCACACATTGTACCGTCGTGCTTGATACCTGGTATGAGACATGAGGAACATTAGAGGTGTCTTAATTATACAGAGGTGTCTTAATTATATCAGAAAAATTACAGTTCTGACATAAAAGAAAACTATAGATAATTATGATTGTCTACCACAAAGCATTATCAATCACTATAAACAAGATAAACATGACCAACTGAAAAGTTTGACTAAAACAAATGGCTACTTGGAAGAATTTATTGTGAATACAAAATAAATAATGAACACAAGAATGGTTGTTCGCATCACTACTTTCTGGAGATGTTCATTTTGTGTCCCGTTGGTGCCTGCCTACTGCATAGTGGGATATGTCCGTCTGTATATTGAGGAATCTTATTTAGGAGTAAAAGTGAATCGCTAGTAAAATACTACTCTGGATGAACTGGCTTGGGGATGAAATGACTGGTAGCAGGGTTAGAACATAAAAAGGACTCATACACAGGTGATTTTACCTATTACCATTTTTATTATGTAAAATATAGAGCATTATTTGCAAGATCTGCACTTTCAGACACAAACCCATCGAAATACGGCATTTTACTTGATGGATGTAAACAATTATTTGTTTTGAAAATAGTGACTTCTCATCTGCATGTTTCAAGCATATGACTGTGACGTCACAATTGGATGACATCACATGTCAACATTGCATTGTCTATGTAAATAAACAAATGGACCCCATGGAAAATGAGCTTATTTATCAATAACAGGAAATCAATCACTTTGATGTAGGATCATCAGTTCTTTAGTCACGTACTTGCCCGAATAATGATATAAATAACAAAACATGAATTTTCTACTCACCCATTGGATACCATTAACATTATGAGAAATGGATTGGGCGAGTGGGATTCTAACCCTACACGGCCTACTGAAATGACTAGTGGCACACGTACTGGTGACGCAATGAACCGATGGAGAAATATCTGCCACTCGTCCTACCTTTACTAATTGCAGCCACACAACTTGGTTTGTTTGTCATTCTTTGTCACACAAGCGTAGAGCAGCTATTATGGCTGTATGTGATGTGGTCTACTTATCTGTTGTGTGTACACCGCACCAGCTGTTAATAATGACTTGCACATGTATGACAAAGAATGTGAGGTTGCCAACTATCAGATAGCCCATAAGAAAACGATCCGACCATGACAATCATGCCGAGGATGACGACTGTTGACTTTTTAATTATTATTATTTTTTTTGGGTGGCAATCCTGTCAAAGTAATATTTAGAATGTTAATTACGGACTTACCCGTAGGAGCACTGTCCAGTATTCTCAGATCATAAGCTCCAGCACATCTATAGTTAGCCGCAGTCCCGTTGTCCCACACAACCACAACTTCCTCGGGTGATTCGAAGTTCCTCACTGTGCCGACATGACCTTCTCCACCGTCTTGCTTCCCCCATTTCCAGTCCGGGCCGCGACTCACCCTCGCCCCGACCCCCTCCATTACGTTCATCCGAAGTCCACGGCTGCTGCTCGCCCCGGAGTCCATTCTCAGTGGTTAACGTTACACCTTCATTAACAAAATACCGTTATGATCACAGCTTGGGTGAGAACGATCTGTCAAAACTTCGCCTCTGAAAATGGCGACAGTTCCTGGTCACGCGAAATCTCATGGAGAGTCAACTTCCGCGAGACTTGTCAAAAAAAGAAAAGAAAGATGGCCGCCAGCAGAAAATCACAAAAATTTCGTTCACGCCGAAGGCTGGCTGCTATTAGTTTTCTCTCAAATATTTCGCTTGATGGGACGCACACAGACACTAAATTTGCACAGTTTAATAGAAAGCATCACAGGTTAAAAGATGTCGTTATAGGGGAGGCAAAACACACCGAAGTTTTCCATAACATATCAACGCTGACCAAGTCTAGTCATGTCAACGCATCGAATGATAATGTATCAACCATTTTACATGGAAACCATAGTACTAATGATGTGAATACGCAACTGTCGTTGTCTTTTCCTACCAACTGTAATAGTGACGATCACATTCCTCAAAATGATTTGGACAAAAGCGAAGATTCAACATCAAATAAATGGAGGTAATTTGGCCTTTCTTAATACTTATTCATATGACCCCATCTATAAATAGATCATACCAGAACGATGCTAATCCCGCAAACAAACAAAATTGATGGAATCACGTTGGCGTGTGACGTTATTCGATGATCATGGGCTTCATGACTCGCATGGTCATTTCACACTTTCCTGAAAGATGTTTATTTGTAATAACGTTAACGTACAGTGCACCCTTGGTATAACGCCCTTCAATGCACCGCGGATTCGGCTATAACGCGGGGTCAGACGTGGATCCCGTTTTTTATTTTCGTT
>JAUTBV010129035.1:0-12331 GCA_032361325.1 Lepetodrilus fucensis | reverse complement strand
TGCTAGCTCACTCTGGAATATTAATGTCGCAGTTAACAAGAATATCCCACTCAGACACAGTATAGGTGACTCTGAGGAACCACCCGTTGACGTAAACTTCCCTTTATACTGAGCGCCAAGCAGGGTGACATCAACTACCATTTTTTGCCGTCTTTAGGTATGATGCAGCCGATAAGCAAACTGGGTTTGCCAAATCGACCTTCCGCACTCCGTGGCAGGCGCTCAAAGGTTTAGGCCATCGAATAATAAAATTGAAAGGTTACACGAACATCTAATGTCTCTCTCATTACTAACCTCTCTTTTACACTCCATGAAAGCCGCCTCATTGCTCCAGATATCCAGCATCACTCCGAAGCGATCGACTTCCTGGTGGGCGTAACTCTCAATGTCAAAGTCCCCTGCACTGGTGTCATCCTGTAGACAAAGTAACATAATACATTAGATCAATAACAGCAGACTGCAACTTAAAAGTAACTAATAATGTTTGTTAAAATGCAACAATTTATTAATTTTTATCATCGAGGTTTAGCCAGTCATATACCAGGTGCCCATTGCACGACACTCTTGTAGAGCTACAATAGTTGTAAGTGGGCTCCCGCCACAATAGAAAGCATTGACGTTACAATAGTTGTAGCCTATAAGAGCGTTGTGCAACGGGCACCAGCACTAGTATTCTACTATATTTCTACTTTACTTATATATTTCATTGTTGTACACAGCCAATTGCATTTTTTTTTGAAAATACAGATAAAATATATATGAAAATGTTTTATGATTTCTATATAATGTATACAAACCATTCTTCGCCTGGCCGCTTCATTGAGTTTGACTCTAGTAGCGACACGAAGATCCCGGTCCTTCTCTATGTAGTGTGTGGTGATCAGTAGTAGGTCGGCCTCCAGTTTCCTGTTGTCATAGCAACAGTGGTCATAGCAATGACTAGTGGTCATAGCAACAGTGGTGGTCATAGCAACAGTGGTGGTCATAGCAATAACTAGTTGTCATAGCAACAGTGGTCATAGCAACAACTAGTGGTCATAGCAACAGTGGTCATAGCAACAACGGTAGTAGTGTAACCGAGGACCGTAACCATCCTGGGATTTGAATGAGAGTTGCTGGTTTGCGAGTCCAATGCTTAACCAACTTAGCCTTACTGGTAAACCCTTTGTCCAAGACCAGTACAAGCATGATATATCACATGGCTACAATAGCAACAGTAGGAGATAGTGGAACAATAGGCACTGCGAGTGGAGCGAATTATAGACGTATCCACTTTACTGATTTTGGTGATAAGCGTGTAGGTGAAATGTGCATGATTGTTGTCATTTTTAAGTACCTTACGTTGCCTCACGATTTATTCCCTGTGAACAATGCTGAACAACATAATTAATCTCTGAATCAAATAGAAATTTAAGGATACGATCCTTTGTAACGACGTATTAAGATTTTCTCTGGATTTGTAGTCAATCTAAGGCCTACACTTCTGTTGGCCTATCACCAGAATTTCTAGTTTTAAATGATATTCTTCACAATTCTAAAAATAGACATAATGCACTTGCAGCCGCTATAAGGTACTGCTACAGAAGTCATGGCAACAGTAGTCATGGTAACATAATCAGATGGTCACAGGTGGAGCCGCTAGGCCCTGCTAGAGTAGTCATGGCAACAGTAGTCATGGTAACATAATCAGATGGTCACAGGTGGAGCCACAAGGCACTGCTACAGTAGTCATGGTAACAGTAGTCATGGTAACATAATCAGATGGTCACAGGTACAGCCACAAGGCGCTGCTACAGTAGTCATGGCAACAGTATTCATGGTAACATAATCAGATGGTCACAGATGGAGCCAATAGGCCCTGCTACAGTAGTCATGGTAACATTAGTCAGGTAAAATTAACAACATCAGGTGGAGCCACAAGGCCCTGCCACTCACTCGAGGTCCTCCACGGCCTTGTCGTACATGATGTAGTAACCGCGCTGGTCCAGGACATGGATACGGCCCTCCTCCATGCAGTAGAAGTCATCGTGGTTCTCCACCTCTGTGTACTCCATGAACTCTGACTCGCTCACCCTACACGGCAGAGAAATAACAGTTAGTCTGTGTGTAGATACCACACTTTTGCATGTAGAGTCAAACATTAACTGTGAAAAACTCACTATTTTTTTTGTACAAACTATATTAAATCCAACATTACACTAGTCAATTTTTTAGATAATCAGAGAATATTAACACAGCCTTTGCTCATTCATTATATTAATCCTTGTGAAATTCTCTTCAATTTAACTAAGTTCATCTATTTTCAGTGTTCGAAATAGACGCACGCCCACGACGGGTTATTTTCAGCGAGAACAGGTAACATTTTATCCTTGCACTCCCGCATGTCGTGTTACTTTTTGTTCGTTTTTCAAGGTACATGTATATATCATCGATCACTGGCCAACATGTATGAGGACAGGTAACTTATCAGACTTACCAGTGGCTGGCAGTGAAATTGCTGGAGTTTCATACACTGCTATTTTCTCACTACAGAAGTTTCTAATTTGAATACAGGATATTAAATTAAGGAGATTCCACTTGTCACAGCTCTTTGAACAAGAGAATAATGCAATAAGAGATGATTGGCTAAGTTTACGAAAAGAAATTAAATTATTAGATGGGTAATATTGAGACTGTGGTTCATGTCTTACTTGAAGTCTGCGGGGGTGTTGTGCAGGTAACCATGACTACCCAGACCGCCACCTCCACCCATAGTTCCGTCAACCTCAGTCTTCAGGCGGTGGTTCTGGTGACTGAACGTCACAGAACACAAATTACAAACATTTATCTGACGAGACTCTGTTACTTTTAATCTACAGCTACATTACAATTAATTCATTTTCCAAATGCACAATTTACTACTTTAGTTAAATCATGAATTGATTTTGAAACATTCCAATATTTGAAAAATCAAGTTTTGAGCAATGATTCATTCTTTTTAGCTTTTTGGTAATTTCCCGGCATTGCTCATTAATAAACAGTATTGAAAATAACTCTGACTAACCTATTTCCCTTTATAGTTCCTGACTCGTGAGACAAACCTCCGTCGTTGATAGTTAACGTCCTTTCAATGGACCGAAAGTAGTTCCTGATGCTCAGACACTGTAACAATACGATAATACAAAAAACTGCTTTCCTAAGGACATAAGAAAGTACATAACAAGTGACGAATATTGATATTTTAAATCAGGCCTCCAAGTTACAATTTTTTTCAAGGAGCCATTTGGCGCCTGCATATCCAGAAATACTAAAATAAGTGAAATATAAGTGCAAAATTAGGTTCTATGCCTCCCAAATTAGTCGTTAAACTGAGGCCTGATTTGGTCTTCGTTTAAGATCTCTGTGACTTGTGGCGTTCTTGTGTGTATTTTAGTATAATTGCTTGACTAGAGCCCGACAGGTTGTTACGGACTTCCACACAGGAGAGTACTTACAGATCTGCGTAGGTCTCGCATTCTCAGATGGCGTAGCTGTAGGAAGGCTAGGTAGGCTCCCTGCATGTTGCTGGACGCACTCTGATTGGTCTCGCCCTCGTCGAGACCTGACCAACATATAGTGCAGTACAGGGTCAGTACAGGGTCAATACAGGGGATACAGCATCAATACAGCCAGGCCCGAGGTTACAAAACTTTCTGAGTACGATTTCAAGCTCAAGCTAAAAATTATGAACAAAACTCTGAGTTGAGCACAAATTTGTACTCAAAAACGTTTCATAACCTCGGGGCCAGGGGTAGAAATAAATGTAAATTTCCAGATAGCCAGGAGGGCACTCTATTCTGGAAACTAGAGTGACCTCCAACACATCTATGGGCCCTTAATTTTTATGAAAATTTAAAATTGTAATTAAAAAAAAAGAAGTACAACTTTGAGTGTGTGATTATGTAAACTGAGGAGCAAAATAAACTAAGCATTGGTAAACTCAAATTTTCTGTAGTAACGGACGAAACTGATAATTAAAAACAACTAGAAAAGAATGGCCCAAACATAACCATCATGTACCAATTAGAAATGGTGTGTGCAATCTGTCAGTTCTATTTTTTTTAACGAAATTAATGGAAAGGAAGTAATTTTGTAAATAATCAGGATGCCTATGATCTGGATTCATAACACGTGAATCAATCAACAGATAGGTACCACATTTGCAAAAGGAACACAAGAAATGTGCCCAGATTAGCACACAAACAACGAGAAAGAACAATCAGAATGGCAAATATGGAAGCTACACAGGCACATATCGCAATAACATTCGTCTGCGATCGAATTGCGATATCCAATTGTTTACGCTGATTCAGCCCAACAGGAAACACAAGGAACAGGGCTATGAGCAACAGACCACATGTTATGACTACTCAGGAGGACCGCTATTTACGAGTATGCACCTACGCAATCGTTTCCTCTTGGTTACATAATCTGCTCCTACCGCATTAGGTCACCTTTTCAGCCATGTCACTGTGTCATGAAGAGTCCGTAATTATGGAATTTGGGCCTATATACCATTCCAGGGAATGACCTTGACCGCCGACATCGTCAGCCAAGATGTCAATGGTTAGGACGTTACGTCGGTGGCAGCTATGTCCTGCTAGCTCTCTGGACATGCCACCCATAGAGCATCTCTGGGACCACATGGACAGACAACTCAGACAAATACCTCAGCGTCCCAACACATTATACGAGCTTGAGCAAGTTTTGCAAGAAACTTGGACTTAAATCCCCGCTGACGTCCTCAGGACACTAACGTCATTGATGAGACGCCGGATAGTTCCATGTATTGATGCCCCAGGAGGATACACAAGATATTATAAACAATGTGTTGTTCATTTGTGTGATAGGACTGAAGTTGAATCAAGAACCTACCTTGACCATGTCATGCGAAAAACTACTTTTTGACCCTACATGTCTTTATCCAAATGTAACTTAGTCAGATCTTGCATTAATCGTACAAACAATTGTTATGTCGGTCGACAAATGCATTATTAGTTAAATTAAATACACTTTGAATAACTGACATCAGTGGTCTAGTTTTTACTTTACTGCTAGATAAAGGCGATGCTTAGTTTCTTTTGCTCATCAGTATATATATGTATGCGTTATAAACTTTGATTTATAAAAAATAGAATGGACTAATGAAAATCAAGAGGGCCAAAAGGACATGCCAGAAATGAAGTTAGCACATCATTGGGCCAACATTGGGCCAACATTGGGCCAAAGTCATTGTGCTTGCTGGCTTGTAGTTTAGGACATCTCTGGAGTATATATATCTCACTCACCCAGCATCTGCACAGTGTTGACATAGTCGTAGCTGTCTTTCCTCTTCTGCGCACTTGAAGCACGTGACTGATTGGTGCTGAAGTTGACGTTTTCGATGTCTCGTTCATCATAATCCTGCGGACTTGCAGGTTCTGGACTGTCTGATCTGTGATGCAAGGTATTATTTTGGACTTTCAAATACACCTGTGATAAAATATTTGTGACTGGAATATGCTAGAGAATTAAGATAGTATGAGAAGAAACAAATATATGACAACGATTTAAGAAAGTACCATAGAGCTGAGAGCATTTGTTGTCTTATGGAAAATGTGTAATGGAGTATGTGTAAAGCAGTATAGATATGTGACAAAAGGTAAATAATATATATAAAAACTAGAGATACCATAATTACTCTAATAATTCAAACAGGGGGAAATAATTAAATGTATAGGTGTTCGATTTAGGAAAAATAGGAAAATTAAACATTATCAGTGTTCATATACTTAGAGACAACCAAATTACAAGACAAAATATGGTTGTAAATGAAATGGTAAATAAATGAAGGATTCAATAAATAAAACAAAGTAAGAGAAACAGGATTAGGATTTTATTAGGATTTTAGAAATTAGGATTTTATTTTATTTGGTCATTAATTTATTCGAACTATTTAGAGGGTTTGAATTATTAGAGTAATTACGGTAGCAATGCAATGTAGTGTCAGAGACCAGCTAGCCGGTGTACAGTAAGACAAGGAACATACTCCGCGTAGAGTTCTGGATTGGAGTAAATCTTCCTCCACACGAGGGCGGTGTTGTTGCGGGTGCGGTGAGACGTGACGGAGGCGGCCTGGACATTCGGCGGTTCCCACACCGCGTTAACCTGCTGTCTCAGTGTCTCCTGAACACGCTGTCAGCGCCAACACAAACAGACAATCTCATGCAGTGTGCAGTGAAACATAGATAAAAGTATATAAAAGTCTATAAAAGTAAAATGAAAAAATGTGGACGGTGGAACAGATTATGTGACTTAATTGTGAAAAATAAATTAAATGTGAATTTTGCACTGTGTGCCTTGCAAGAAATAGAATAAAATGTGATTATTACTAAGTTTAGAAAATGTTGCAGATTAATAATTACATGCTCATCTGACGAGAATGATAACTCTGGAAGTAATGTGAATCAGAACTCAGTTACTTCCCTTAATTTTGAATTGTGACTAGATTATTATCAATCATAGTTCACCCCTTGTACAGTAGTCTTGCGTTAACTTGCAGACTGCATGACCTATGACCTGGGATGAAGTGACCTATGACCTGGCTTGAGTGACCTATGCCCTGGGGTGAATGACCTATGACCTGGCCCGAGTGACATATGACCTGGCCTGAGTGACCTATGACCCAGGGTGTGACATATGACCTGGGATGAAGTGACATATGACCTGGCTTGAGTGACCTATGACCTGGGGTGAGTGACCTATGACCTGGGTGAGTTACCTCTGCGTCTGTGACGTGCATGAAGTGAGCCTGGTATCGGAGCACTTCGTCCACTTTGTTGGACTGTCGTAGTTGGGTCCAGCGCTTCTCCTGCTGCATGTCTCGCTTACACTTGAGGGCGATGTACGGCACCCAGTTGGAGTCCTTCAGCAGGGCGTGGGTGGGTGAGTCTGCCCCCCACGTGTCCTGACCTCCCTGAGCAGGCAAAATCAATTCTGTTATCACTAATACATCAATAGAATCCAGTGTTTGAAATTAAGAAAATAAGCAGGGGGGGGGTCATTCTCCACAGGCCCAATGCTAATGGAAGTCAAATCTGTAATTTGAAGGGGGGAGGGGGGGAGGGGCGGCACACAGATACCTTTAACACTGCAGATTTGTAAACAAACAAAATCATCATTATCATCATCATCATAATCACATAATCACATAATCATCATCATCATTAACATCATCATTATCAGCAGCAGCAGAATCCTACCTCCACTCTGTCGTACATCTTGAAGGTTCGCATGTGCTCCTGCTTGATGAAGATATGCCTGAACTTGCGGTTGATGGCAGCATATAACTCCATCTCATCTCCACTGCTCTGAATAGCGTCTAAATCCTAATTAAAAAATAAAACGATTTACAAGGGCATTAAATACATACATTTCTTAATAATTAAGAAGAGGATTATTAAATAATAAATGAATGAATGAATGCATGCTCAAAGTACTACTATCCAGGTCAATGCATCAATGTGCACTCATAACACTTCTCAACTCCCTGGGGAGTATACAACCCATAAAGTACCATACTGCCAATAGTGTTTAACATTGGTCTTGTTGTTTTTAACCCTCTCCATGCTGTAGGCGACTTAAATTGCCTTATCACATGCAGAAATAGAACACTTTGATTTTATTCAGCAGGGAGAAGGTTAAACACATTACATTGGAATTACTTGGCGCATAGAAAAAACAGAAAGTACACACAGAATATTGACTTACATATTGAATGCCATATATGTTGATGAAGAAGGCAATTTGCGGCTTGAGGGTGTCTAAGTCTGTCACGTGGCGGGGAAGACACAAACTTTGTTCGTCTGAGGCGAGACCACCTCCTGCAAGAAACAATCACAAAACTTTTACTTTTATAACACAACGGTAAAACTACATGTACACTATGTATTTTAACAATTACATTAACCTTCTCCCTGATGCATTAGTCACTGCTCTTTAGGGCATGTACAGTTGCCTCCAGTATGTAGAGGGTTAACACTTCTCATGTGATGAAGTCACAATATTACAGAAATATGGTGGCAATGACACTCCAAGGAGGTCATTGTAACAATCAGAAGGTCACTGTGACATAGCCAGCAGGTCACTGTGACATTCAGTAGGTCGATGTGACACAATCATCAGGTTATCATAACACACAAAGCATGTCACTGTAACACATCCAACAGGTCATTATGACACCCAACAGGTCACTGTAACACACCAAGCAGGTCACTTATGATAACACACACATCAAGTCACTGCGACATTCATCAGGTTACTGTGACACACCAAACATGTCACTGTGATGTACAAAGTAGGTCACTGTGACATACTCAGTAGGTCACCATGACACCCCCAGCAGGTCACTGTGACACATAAAGCAAGCGATTGTGACACAATCATGACACTCCAAGAAAGTAATTGAAAGACATCCAGCTGGTCACTGCGACACACCAAATAGGTCACTGTGACACATAAAGCAGGTCACTGTAACATATCCAGCTGGTCACTGTGACATACCAAACAGGTCACTGTGGCACACCAAACAGGTCAATGTGACACATCAAACAGGTCATTGTGACACATAAAGGAGGTCACGGAAACATACCTAGCAGGTCACCACGACACACTCAATGACATACCTGCAGCAGCGGCAGCATACAGCATGGCCGATGACGGCAGAGGGTTGGTGGACAGCAGAATGAGGTTGATGGGGGGTGGGGCGGGCACTGATGTGGTCGTCGATTGGGTGGACGCAGCAGAACTGGGTCGTGAAGCTTCCGAGCGTGGACGGCTGCCAGGAAATAGTCCCATGCCATCATCGTACCGTGACGCAATTCGTGATGCACCACTATTATCTTCCTGCAATGATATTGTCACATTAGCTTTTAACAGTTTATCTCTGGACACAATCAACATCACTTGTCTATGTGTCATCTCTCATCACTTTAATCAGAGAAAGGGTTACCAAGTAATATGTATAGATAAGGACAGTGATATTTTTTGTGTCTATGATTTAGAGGATCTATTTGGTCTACATCCTAATTACAGGGTCTATCTTGTCTAGGACTTAGAGGATCTATTTGGTCTACATCCTAATTACAGGGTGTATCTTGTCTAGGACTTAGAGGATATACTTGGTCTACGACTTATAGACTTATAGAGTCTATCTTGTCTAGGATCTATTTGGTCTACAACTTACAGGGTCGATCTTGTCAAGATCCGGTGGCATCATCTCTGTGTTGTGGCTCACTGGCAGCCATTGTAATATCTGAAACACAAAACACAACATTTAATGATGACGCTCCACCAAACTATAACACGGTCTGAATGTTTCTATATTATGTAAAACCAATGCATGCCGTGTTGTACCTTGAGGTACTGGTTGAAGGTCTTCATAGAGTGTAGGTTACAGATAAGCCAGCGCAGGTAGATGAGCATGTCTTCCATCTTGATGACGGTGAGTGGCGTGTCATTCCCCTTTAGCAGACACTCTCTGGCCACTGCGAGTCGCTGCGAGCGCTGGATACAGTCGTCGTACTCACGCAGCATGTGCCTGCAGAAATATGTCTCATTAAACCAACATGACAACAGTACGACTATCGCAGCGCAGTGAGTCTTTGGTGGGACAGTACGCTGTATCAATTTATTTTTACTTTTTATTTTTTAAATTGGGATTTAGAGTCGCTTTCTAGAATGTTTCACTTGTCAGTTTAGGGCAGGAGGAAACCTGCAACATCTGTATCATTGAATGTTGCAGTAAACCTGCGAGCACCGGCTGGTAGTGACAAGACCAAGGATGATAACTGCATTGCCACTCTACAGACAGTGCATCCTATCAAAATTGCGTCAGAAAGGTAACTTTTGCAAACATTTGATGTTGGGTGGATTTGAACCTGGAACTTTTGGCTCTGAAGTCCAACGTTTTACCACCTCCTGTTTCAAGTGTTCAGCTTCTATATTCAACTGACCAAGCTTCTACTCACTTCAGCTTCTGCTGGTACAGAGGGCAGAGGGCTTCTATGGTGCTGGTGTGTTCACAGAACCTCTTCCATCTCAGCATGTGGAGGTGTTTGGCCTGAACTAACTGCTGAATCCGTTCAGTGAAGTACTGCACAAACAATGTCACGCTTATATATCAGGAATTAATGCCTGTCTATTGTGCGACTACGCAGCCTGACATGGGAATGTCTCTTCACTGATGACAGCCTCAAGAGAATAGTGTCCACAGCAAAGACACATATCTTTATAGAAATAATCTCATATTATTTTTATTTTATTTTTAAAAACAATATTTATTTCAGAAATACTTCTGGGATCCACGAACAGCCAACTTAATGGCAATCTGAACATGTCTCAGATTAAGTCAATAAATTTCAAATGAGCAAATAATAAACTTCTCCGTTATACACTGCAGGCACTTTGAAATATGTAATACACAATATCAATGAACATCGTCCCATCCCCTCGTATCTTGATATACCATCAACTGAGTGAGTGAGTAATTATGGAGTTTAACTTTGATGCAGTAATCTTTCATCCATTTGTGACGACCCGTCAACTAATGAAAATATAAGTTGGTTAATTATCATACAATATTAAAAGCGATAATAAAAAAGAAAGAAAAATTATATCTTATTGTTTGTGTTGGTAGTATAGTGGTACACAAAGTAGTACCTGATGTAGAAGCAAAGGGAGACTACTGGGGGAGTACTCGCGCGACTCCGCATTCATCATCTCCTCTTTGATGAGGTCGGACTGCGCGCGGAGTGGCTGCGCCTCGCTGACCTGCATCGCACGCTTTATCACCAGCTTCCTCTCCAGACGGAAATGCACTACACTGCTGGGGATGGGCACCGAGCTGGAACGAGATCGGAGATAGGAGATGATGATTTTTATATCTCTGTTAACATGGGAGCTATTGGAGGTAACTGTGCACCCAATAATAATATAAATATAACAATGTATGTATACCATTATGACTACACTAACCTCCGTCAAATACCCTGGGATCACTGCCTATATAGAACTCTGTTTTGGCTGAGGAAAGGTCAGCATGAATATATGCATACATTATACTCGCGTGCACAATACAAGAGCTTGGATTGGTCGATATTTTTAGAGCACATGTAACCTGCACGCAACACTCGCGTGTCTAGTCACTAGTGAACTCTGATTGGTATAATGTATGCATATATTCATGCTGACCTTTTCTCAGCCAAAACAGAGTTCTATATACCTGGGTAGGCAGTGATCCCAGGGTATTCGACAGAGATTAGTGTAGTCATAATGGCTTGGGTTTTCGAGGATGAAATAGTAGGGGCTATGAAGATTTTACGTACATTCTTAGGCTATAAGAAGATCGTAAGAACATTTCGAGAATAGGCCCCCAGAAACATCTCATGGAAAATAACAAATAATAGAGTATTGCAGTCACCTGACTGAGAATTTTGGTTGAATTCCGTGAACAAGTTCATTTTCTTCCATTTCAGCCTTCAGGTCTACTAGCTCGGTGTGTAGGTCACGTTCAAGGTCAGTGACCTTGTCGTTCATCGAGGGGCTGTATATCTGTTCCAGCTCCATCTTTGCACGTAGGTTGTCACGTACAGTACAGTTAGATAAAGTTTTAATTTGTTGTGATTTTAGATTTTGTCATTGTAACTTAGTCAACGTCGCATAAATTCTGCAAAGGAATAAGAGCATAGATTAGTGATAAACTTAAATGTATTGTCTTAACATGATAGGAATTATAACTGGTTATGTCCGCTATAAACAGCTTATGGACAACGTATTAGAACTATTCGAACAACAACGGTTTGTCTTGTCGTTGAACATGTGCTTTTCATATCCAGAACGAGGCTTCACATGCCAAGATTAGCATGCTGCAAACACATGGTCTAAGGGAGGCAAACTCTGTCACTTAATGTCTCTGAACACGACAATAACCTATCATGTTAAATGTTATACTATCATGAGCTGTCACTCTCTCAGTCAAGTAGTGTAAATAGTGATCAAGTACTTGTCAATCAATCAGAATGTATGTACATGTATATGGAAAAAGTTGAGTGTAACTCAATTATATTATTAAAATTATTGTGTCTGTCAGTGTCAAGAATATCTTGTAGCAAATCAAGCATAATGCAGATGTCAACACAGGGAATAAGTACATGTCAGTCAGTGAATGATTTTGTGATGCCATGATTATTGGATACCACTTCAGTTCGGTGTATTGTTTACATCGGAATCTTTAAATGGTTAGTGCTCAATTAATATAAAGCTAAGGGCTGTGAAA
>JAUTBV010129013.1:0-12335 GCA_032361325.1 Lepetodrilus fucensis | reverse complement strand
TGTGTTTCCAACATTTCAACCAATAACTGGCTTGCAAATTTACATTTTCGTGGCTCAATCTGGTGTACGACTAGTTCAAATACATTGGTAGAGTATTACCTATACACTGTTGCAGTTTGTGTTTGTGACGTCCTACATTTGCTGCTGAACAGGCTACACCACCACCTCTTGAGAGTGAATATATTGGACACGTCCTGGAGACACCTGTCCTGTATTCCATTCATCTCCAAGACGTCCAGGGATGTCCTAGAGAGTGAATGAAACAGCCCCACTAGACGGGAAGGACCCTATAACAGTCTGCCTCGTCGTCATCATACTCCACCTTCTCAGCCCCTGATTGTAACAGAACCTGCTAATAATAAAACGCTAGCACGTTTTAAAGCAAGGGTAGTATTTCCAACTGTGTAATTCATCTGTTCAACTCACAGCAAAATTCAAGATAAATTACGAAATGGAAACTGTTACCTGAAGTGTGTTTTTCTCATTTAGCCATGTAGATCTAAAACTATAATGGTTCTTCCTTTCTTTTAGATATGTGTATGAACACTTAAAATTAGTGTATACTTTTAAGTCAACAAACCAATAACAGAAAACTGTTCCATCTATTTGAGGACTGCTGAGAATGAGCTCAAGGAAGGCGGTTTGGTTTCATACAGGAAAGTTGTTAGATAACAATAATAAAAATTAAATTAAAATTAAATAATAATATTAATAATAATAATAGTAATAATAATAATAATAATAATAGTAATAATAATAATAATAATAATATATCTTTAGCATGCAGAACTCATTCTCCACCAAATTCGTTACCCGCATAGGAAGAAACTCACACTGACAGTATTCTACAAAAACAGAATATTATGTTCCTATTAGGCTATTTAAAATGTCCATGAACTAGATCTAGATATCTAGAAATGCCTCATTATCATTGTCCACGTTCACTTGGCTATACTATACTCGTAGTCTACCCCCAGATCAAAATCACATGGGACAGTTTACCATCTTCTATTTCATCCACTGATGCTATCGCACGGGGCATGTTCGTGACGTCACATTCTAGACGACCAACAACTGTGCTTCTGAAAACTAATTAGTGAGACTACAAAGGTGTAACACTCGGCTTCTTCAAAAGCATACGAAGTGCGATATGGTTAATAAAGCCGCCCTGCAGTGGCCGGGTCCGACTCTGCCGGTGATCTGCAGTATGTCTGGGAGGCGCTGTAGCGTGTTCTCTCTGGCAGATTCACCAGTTGAAGACATGCCAGAACGGAATAGAGAGCAGTCTGGCACAGTTGTTCATGTCCAGAGGCGAATAGCGATGACCGTGCGCAATGACAATGTAGCTCACCTCAATACGTTTGACCCGGATTACACAGCGCTGTCATCTGGGGTGCGTTCAAAGACGCAAGTGGCTTGCAAGCAGCTTACCAAACTAGCCACTGTCTCAAGAGTCGTATATGGGACATGGATCCAGTTTAGCTAAGCGACTTACTCAGCGCTTGTGTCTTTGAACGCACCCCAGTTGTCTGACTTGCACGAGCACATCTGTCACCGAGATAAAGAAACATGTTATGCTCAACTCAATGATTTGTTCATAAAATAATGGAACTTGAGCATGAAATCGTACTCAAAAGGTTTCGTAATCTCGGGCCCTGGTATTAATTGTCATGTCGGTTAATTTTTAAAAAAAAGACATAAGAATATATTGTGGAAGAAAGAATTCAAAACATTCAAGAATTGCAAAACATCTGCATAGACGTATGCTTGATACTATAAGAGACACGTGTTATAGTTGGAGTGTACACCCGGGAAGGATATATATATATGCCTATTTCAAACTGCAAGATACGTGCATATCCTGATAACATCCATAGACCATAGAACGGTTCAGAGAACAGTATAGAGAAGTAATCCTATAAACGCAAATCTTATTATGCTAACCATTCCCAAGGACATATATAATGCCCACCTGTTATATAGGCTATAGGGCATGGTATTTATGAACTAGCATTGTTGCGCTATGATTACTTTCACACTTGTATTATTAAATAAAATAGGGGGCGTAGCATAGGTCTTCGTCATATGTTTTCCCTGATTTTTAGAGTACAGATAAGCAACAACATGTAGGCTTCAAGCTATACTAGACTGAAGGAATTCTTCAAAACAACCTTTGGCGGTGTTAAACCGACATCTTTTAATGTTGATCTGAAATCATCGGGTTTCTTTTCTATTCGAAAAAAAAAAGAACTCGGTGATAAGCAAAGTCTCCTCTCTAAAGTTCTGGCAGACTTAATTTCGATTTTTCGTGACGTAAGAGCGATGAGTCATCCCAATGACCTGACCCAGATCTACCGGCGAAGTGTTGAGGCGGGGGGCAGGGGTATGAGCTGGGGGAGAGGGGGAGAGGGAGGGGGGATAACTATTCCCGATAATCAATACGAGTCCACTGGGGCTACATACCGTCTTAGCAGCTGTGGAGACAAGTCTTAGCCCTGAGATGAGGTACTCATCCTTAGATGATACGTAGTCGTTCCCTGGATTAGATCTGATGGAGAAACAGGTAGACTCAGAGACTGTTAGCCCTATTCCCTTCTCGGAAAACTACCGTCGACAAGATCCCGGCTTACTACGACAATAACATGTGGGATTGCGCAGATAAAAACAATGTGATTGTCTCAATAATCATGACAACCTTGACATTAGGGTCATAGTTAAATACGCAATGAATTTATGATGGGTTCCAGTTCTTGCGAACCAAGTGATTGCGTGGTTTTCTGGAGACTACTAGTATTGAACGCCGAAGAACATGCCTCGTCAGTTGGCAGGAGTCTGGGGAAGGACAGTACGTCATGGGCAGCAGGGAAAGCTAGAGGAATATCAAGCTAATTTAAACCCTAATTTAATTTTTTTTTTTAAACCAAACACGTCCAATCGTTAGTCAATAGCGGACATGTAAATGCTAATACTTCATATTTTAGAAACTCATAAGTTAACATACCAGAAGGAACATTTCGTAATTTGATTACTATCTGTTTTCTGACGACCTTGAGCGGACATGCATGTACACGTGACATATTATGTAGCTATTTGTATTCTAGTTTAGAATACGTCAGCGAACCCACATGAAAAGTGTCCAGTTAACGCTACCGTAGATCCGCCATCATCATCGGCGCCTTCGCACAACAATTGAAGACACATATCATATTCACACTGCTTACAAATGCTTAAGTTTTAGTTCGAAAACAATTTACTACGCGTATCCACTATAGACAGACAGACATACATACGTTTATTCAATAAATAAGGCCTTGGCACAAAATACATTACCATATACATAATTATGCGTATTAATCACTAAATCACATATATCATCTTAATTGCGTTTGTATCTGGATTAGGTCCATTGTTCAGTTCAATTGAATTGACAATTTACTAGTAGTATACCTTACGGGTAGAAACGTGCCTTGTATTTATCAATGTGCGCTTCTCATTTGTACCTGCACATTAATCTTTACGTTAAGATGTGCGTGTGCTTATTGGGCATGTCGGACCGGATGTACTAATATGAAACAAGCCCTGTCCGCGATGTTGTCATGGCATTGGTTAGTCGGGCATTATCGCATTATCTTGTAAAGGGTTTGCTATGATGAAGTCCCAAATTACTTTCATTTCTTTCCTCTATTGAAGCCAAATGGATCTCATTTGATTTGTTTAATATAGAACCCCGACCCGCCTGTATGATAAACGTTAGTCGTAGACGTGTTGGTCCGTGCTTCACGAAATGGACTTACGCCATGGCCTACGAGCTGGTTTTACATTTTAAACCATGGAGTAAGCCAAAACGTGTGCATGGACACACCGGTACGTCTCAGGCATCATCGTGTCTGTGAAATGAGACGACATAAATATTCGAGAGCCAGTTCTTAGAAGAATGATCCTTCACGACTTCGGCTATCTGTGAATACAAATCACAGATGTGTCGGATATGAACATCAGCATGTTCTTTGTAAAGAAAAACGTAAAACATGCTTAAGTAAGGGTTAGACTCCAATTCCATCGTTCCATAGGTCAACACCATCTTAAGTCAAATAGCTTATGTACGGGTGTGTTCATTGAAGCCAGCAGGAATCGGGACTGTGTCTTTAGAAGGTCGGTTAGAAGGTATCTGAATAGGTTGGAGATATATGTTGTCAATTGGAATGCAATGTTTAATTGCGTACATGGAATCAGAGGTGCCAGAAACGGAACCATCAGTATTCGTGGTATGTAGAATAGTATACATATGTGTTAAAAACAGAAATAAGGGCAAGTATTAGATATGATCATATGTTGTATGTGTGTGTGTGCGTGTCCTTGTGTGTCTGTTTGTGTGTGTGTGTGTGTGTATGTGTGTATGTGTGTGTGTGTGTCTGTTTGTGTGTGTGTATGTGTGTGTGTATGTATGTGTGTGTGTGTGTGTGCTTATGCGTTCATGTGTGTGTGTGTATGTATATATATGTATATATACACACACACACACATATATATATATATATAGAGAGAGAGAAAGGTGTGTGTGTGTGTGTGTGTGCGCGCGCGCGCGAGTGTGCGTGTGCGCATGCCCTATATAAGTCAGGGTTCCAGTTTCCAGCGACAATGAAGGATAATCAACACGTTCCATATAATGCTATTGTAGCGGTATATTGACATACTTTAGATGATGGTTACAATGGCGACACATTGATCAATGTTGTTTTTCAATCAGAAAGTAATGTTCTATGATACATTGGATACTGTAGATCCTCTACTGATGCCAACGTTACTAGAAAGATGCTATGTTACTGTGTCTAATTATCAGTCATTATATAGTCCTTAGGAAACCATCTCATCAGAATAGAAGATAATTGACAAAATGCGCAAGAGGGTCAAATCAAATAATGGATATGTTTACCAGTGCTTGGTATCACTGCACAATTATTATGGTATTTTTGGAAGAATATTGGGTTTCTGGGACTAAGGAATGTGATCTCCTACTCGTATTTGGAACTCGAGGTATCGGAACCAAACATCGGTGGTGCTAACGTAAAGGTCAAACCCAATTACCCAATTACCTGGATGCTGCAGCCATATCGGACTATTTTATGTTTCATTTGGTATGGCATTTGTGCATGACAGTTGAATGTTGACTACAATGCTGAAATGTTGATTTTGGAGATTACATATGAAAGTACCGCAAACACCGGGTAATTATCCACACTCTAAATATTCAAGGATTCTTGTTTTCGAGGCTGTCTGGGTTATTCCTAACGGAGATTAAAGATCGGGTTCAGTTAGTGTTTTTGATCGGGTTCAGTTAGTGTTTTTGATGAGGCACGGCGTGTCGAGTCCTTGGACTAGGCGAAGAAGAACTTACTGGAAACATATAGGATTCGTTCATATTCCACACATGATATTATCTTACAGTAATCAGCTGACGACAATGGTTCCTACAGGCGAACAGGTGAAGGTTTCCTCCATTATATACATACATATGTGCTATTAGACGGAACAATGTACTCTGGAAGTCGTGCTGATCAAATTGGAAACAAGGTGACGCCAATGTGTCCGTAATCGGAAACAATGTGGGAGTCACTTCCCATCCTTCTTTCTCCGGTGTCGATATACAGAATGGCTTCCTCTTTCGAAAATTGAACCTATCAAATTTAAATCTTGGTGCACGCGAACCTCTCTCAGAAATGGTAACCTTGGATGCATTTAATTAATACTTACTGTGGAATTACAACATATAGTTTATTTATTCACAGATCTGTTGGCGATTTCGGGTCGTATTTAAACAGATTAAGGGCTATAGTGACATGTTGAACCACGTGGTTCAACGTATCAACGTATCCAAAATATATAATTTCACTGTATTTAAAAATATATATATTTCGTTTTATATTAAAGGCATAATGTCACAGTTGATAGACATGTATAATCGGACAAACGAATTTCGATCTAAAACTAATTACCCTTGATTTATCCACCCAAAAGTTATTTACTGATGTACTTATCCCCCAGCACTCATTTATACAACGAATCATATTTTATATTAAATAGGGGAACATTCCGCTATTTATCTGGTCTTTGATGCATCACTCTTCTAAGAAGGAATGTGCGAGCAAACATTAGAGTTATGTCCCTTTGCTTCATGTATGAGAGGCCGTTGGTCGTATTTGATTTAAAAACCCGAAGAGTCGTAGAAGGGTTGCAGTGAAGATTTGTCAAACACACAGCGGTGAAAAGCTTTTTGGAAGTACACTGTACAAACATGATTGTATGTATGTCAAGTGAATATACTTTGCAAGTTTGCAGTTATAGCTAAGAACTAGTCCAAAACAACCATCAATACCTGTGATATTATGCCTTTATTGTTATGAATCAAACAACAAAATGGTGTTTTCAAATACCTTAGTTTCCTTATTTCCCCACTATTAAAAATGTAATAATATTATCACAATGTTCGTATTTGGTATTAAATAATATAAAATCCATAAAACTATGACCACTGGGGATAATATTTTTGAGGAGTAAAGTCCAGGCGATAAAGCCATTGTTGTCAGTCTCGTCGTAGCCTTTAAGATGATAGTAATCTGATTGAGGGCCCATCTCAAAAATATTGTTTTGTTTATCTTAGATGAAATTCCTTTGATTGAGACTCTGTAGATAAAGTTTAACCGAATTCTCATTTATCAGAATAGTGTTTTTAAGTATCGCGCGTAAATAGAGACATACCTGAGTTCAATAAGTACTAAATACCTTACATAGAATGTGATACTTTTTCTGTTTCTTCATGGCTGTTTTTTCCCCTTTTTTTCATCGATGTTTTCTTGGTTTTTTTCTTGGTTTTTGTTCTTGTTTTAAAAAAAAAAATCCTTATTGTTATAACATATACTAGTATATCTGTCATCTTCAACTCGTTGGAATGAATACGCCTACACAATGACAAATAATACAAGTGTCCAGAAAATAACATAACATAACATAACATGATCAGATTCTTTCTAAATACTAATATTAGGACATTTATTAGTAGTGATCTGTATTGCATTAACTATATATTCGAATCCACTTCAACTGCTTTCCAAATGCGAAAGTGTGGTGACTGAAATATGAAGACATGCACTGCACGGTTTACGACGATATAAGTAAAGTAACGTATCCTCATAAGTCGAATACGAAATTGAAAGCCAGTGAAAAAAAATACACTCCATACTTAGATAGTTCTTACCACAGTAAATTGTATTTATGTCCATTGTAAATAGCATTTATACCAAATATAAGTGTAATTTGTAACCAAATGTATATAAGAAGTGCTTGTTGGTATGGTTTTTTCACGAAATTTACAACCAAGGGTCCATTAATAAGAAAATAGCATAACTTACATCGATGTGGGGTCATATGTAGGTAAGATATCGATAGTGGCATTAATTAGTATATGGAACAAGAGTAAGGTATCTTTACGGTGTGTGTGTGTGTGTGTGTGTGTGTGTGTGTGTATGTGTGTGCGTGTGGGCGCGTGTGTGTGTTAGTTAGGGGTGCCACGATTCGCCTATCTCGCGATACCAGGATCGTGATTTAATTTTATTTAAAGAACTTTGGAAATATTTTCAGAAGTCATGTTATATGAAGGTCATTATTTCTTAACATATCCAGTACAAATAAGTCAAGTCATGAAGAGATAATTTGTTAATAAAACACTTAGTCATTGTGAAAAATACTGAAATCTAACTTTAAACTCAATAAGAGCGGAAATAAACAGTTAAAATCCGGAATATTATGAAAACAAATTGATCTGAACATGTATTTTAAAATCGATTCACATTGAAATTAAGAATCGATTTACAAAGACAGAATCGCGTATAACGATATAAGAGGTAAAATGGCGATGCATCGATGCATCGGTGAATCGTGACACCCCTAGTGTACGTGTTACTATTACGAGTAGTTAAGGTATTATGACGTCTATACATTCTACTATTACTTGGTATGTATGCACTAGTGCATGTACATGTATGCTATTATTGTATGAATGTACATGTTCGTCAACAGCTGGTGAATATTATAATGTTGTCACCCAGTGACCTAGTCATCGTTTGCAAAAAATACAATCCATGTCGGATTCGTGTCACTGTGCTTAGGCTACAGTAACGTTAAATATAGTTCCGTACAATAATGTTGTCCTAAATATTAATCTCAGAACACTCATAAATATGCATCACTGTCTTCGATGCCAGAAATACATTTCATGGTAAAATACTGGAATTATGATTGTGTAATCTATGGCTAATCAATATATTGATGTCCCGTGGCCCCGACACACTGATATGGTTATTAAAAACAGTATGACATTGCATTATTGTTATGGTATTAATTTCATATCATCCCATTAATATATGTATATGTTCTCTATGTGTGTGTGTGTGTGGGGGGGGGGGGGGTGAAAATATACATGAGACGTGTTAAAAAAATGGTGGAAATTTACCTTACATTGCACGTAAATGTCTAATGTTACACGATACATTTTTGTTTTATATCAAATTAATTGATATCTAGGAGAATTTCTCGTAGCAACAGTTCGTCATAATACCATTTCAGCATCACGCAGTAATTTGCAAAATATCACTGAGCCATCCATCATACTGTAATTTCGTGATAAAATATATATTTTTAGAAAATGCATTGAATGAGTAGTATCAGAATATTAGATTCACTCTCTGTTACCTGTGGCATCCATTGTCTTTTACGCATCTAAATTACAGCATTTCTATTTTTGTTGGTGGTAATCAATATTTGAATTATTTGATGAATGACGGCTGTTGCAAATAATATTTTTGGACATTCATGTAGTATTATTTTCAGCGTGATTTACACGAATATGCATGCTATAGGCCTACAGATGTTATTTAGGATGAATACAATATTGAAAATATGCTCCTGGCATCCAGGCTCCTTATTGATAATCAATATGAGGGAACATGCCTAGGTGAGCAGAATATACTGAATTATCCACCGTTCAAGTGTTTTATCCTTGTTTTTTAGACTTATTACCTAATGTAAGTATCAAAGTAAGCAATATATTATATGAAGACAAAAATGCTCTCCCTAATAATAATAATAGTAGTAATAATAAGTAATTTCAATAGCGCCTAGGATCTAGACTAGCTACTCAATGGCGCTGAACATATAGAAATGGTCTATCTTTTCTGCCCGTAATTATTTACGCTACGTCGAATATTTTATTACAACGGTAACGTCAGATAATTCATGTCTAGGTCCTTGGATGTATCAGAGGTTAGTGTTTCTGTATTCTTGCATTGAGACAAGGATCCGACATCTGTACATATACTAGTATAAGTCCTGCGGGCGGAAGCAGCTGTGTGGTGTTGATCTACAGTAGATACAGACACACCGTATCAAAACCAGTTCTAGAACGGGACCGCGCCACGGATAAGACGACGGGCCTCGGGGTAGTAGGATCCGTCTTAGACCTATGTAGTGTATGGTTTTATAGACTAATTCGGCATTCGCTTAAAGCGGTAGACATGACTAACGACAACGTTATAATTAACCACTAAGACTCGCTCTCTCTCTCTCTCTCTCTCTCTCTCTCTCTCTCTCTCACACACATACACACACACATACACACGACCGCGCACACAGAGAGAGAGAGGGAGAGAGAGAGAGCTGGAGAGAGAGAGAGTGAGAGAGAGAGAGAGAGAGACTGTAAATGCCGTCAACCCACAACTAGTTCTCCCTTTCAAAACCAGTGGCTCAATGTTCCTTTTTATATGCTTACCTAAAATTCCAATGTTCTTGGCCTAATCATAAGTAAATACAGGTTGTTCTGTTGTATTATGTAACGTATGAAAGAATAGTGCCTGGGTATCGATCCCGAGGATGGATCTAGATATGATGCCACCTATACGTCTCGTGGTTTTGACATAGCGTAAGAAAGATTACTCACTTTTAAAATGTGATGATGTAAACTATATAGTGCACCTGGCTCCGAGATTATGAAACATTTTTGAGTACAAACTTATGCTCAAGGTGTTGTTAACAAATTTCATATAAAATGTGAGCTTTACCATGAAATGGTATTCGAAATGTTTCATAATCTTGTTTAACACATAGTCATGCTCAACTCAATGTTGTGTTCATAAATCACAGTTTACAATTTCACCTTCAGAATGATATCGTACTGGAAAAGTTTAATAATATCGGGACCCGATAGTCTAAACTACATAGCATACGAAATAATATTTACTGATTCTGTGTCTCGACGATTGACCCCCCATCAGATGATGAAACATATTTATTACATTTCATGGTCTTTACATATATATCTATACATCTAGATATGATGTCATCTATATGGCGTTTACGGGGTTGCGTAATTTCTAGATTATGAGGATGAATTCCGTTTTGATCCCGGAAATAATTGCTACGCCTATTCTAAAATACAGAACAACCAATCACAGACTCCCAATAGAAACTGGTCGCTGGGAAAATATACCAAACGAAAATAGAAAATGTAAGTTATGTACTTCCCCAGCAATAGCAGATGGCTTCCACTTTGTAATCCTTTATCACAACTGAGACATATATATTTATCAAAGTATATTAATTGGAGTAGCCTTTCAACACTTAAAAGAATAATGAAATCCAAAAGAATATCTGAGTTAAGAAATATATCTACATTTAGATTAATCTCAGAAGGCTGTCAGCTATATAAATGACAATGTTATAAAATAATATAGTATCATGCATTAATGTGTACATGCATTGACTAGTTATTTCGGTATATAATTATTATATCTTGTCATCCTGGTCATGTTTGTATACTACTTTGTCTTTCATGTAAATTGTATCTCGTGTACCACCGTGGGTGGTTTTAGAGAAAATAAATTAATTTTGAATTTGGTATAGTGACAAGGTCAGGGCAAGCGATGTTCCATTCATCGGAATATGTTCTTCATCCTGTATACCTATTCCATAGTACATGGATATGACCTATTATGACCTATACTTAGCACTAAAATACATGTGTTTTCCAAGAGAATAATTTGCAAATCTAAATTCTTCAGAATGCCTAAGAATCGGATATGTCTTTGTTAAAATAAGGTTATCAATTTCAGCGTGATTAAGTTCAACTATATACATGATGGAGTGAATATAGCCGATATGTCGCGGGGTTTTTTTTCGTTTTTATTTTCTTTTCTCCCTTTTCCAAACGAGAATTAATATTAACTATTTATCAACGTTAATGATCTTCGGTTACTTTAGAGTTATTTTAAATGGAAATCGGCCTTGTTCGTGATGAACTAATTGCAAAATTCCACGTGGAATTTGGTCGATTGAAGGAGAGCGGGGGAGGATTTGATAACGGCTCAAGGCCGAGAAATGACTTGTCCTTTACTTAAGCACGGCTCGATTCCTGCAATGCAAAGAGTACGCTTGAATTAATATCCGGAGGTTGTCGTAGAAGGGATACGACATCTCTCTCGTCGGTCTTCAGCAGTAATTATCTGTAGCCATGCTTCCTTGCCTGGTTGTGATGGTACTGAACGTTGTTTGGAAACATCTAATGAATGCGTGGATAAGTCTATTACTAGGTGGGAGAGTTAAAACACTGACATAGAGGTAGCGTTTATCATATATTAAAATATAATAATAACATTCAATAATTATAATTGTAATAGGCTTAACGATATAAATGAATTCCAATAATTTGTTCACCTATATAATTCTATGTAGCCTTTTGTTGTAACGTTCACATCCTTATTTTTTTTAATGATTTCTGTGTGATTCTATGTGAGCATAACATTATGTTCGGTTCGTTCCGGTAATGATTTGTACATTAATTTAAATGTATGTTCTCTTAATGGATAACGCTTCTTCTAAAATGGGTTATAGGATCTCCAGCCTACCATGCAGATGACGTGAATGCATCACCAGTTCCAAGGTCAATTTGGGATTATATGAGATAATAATATATTTATATATAATCAGATCACGAGTAGATTTTATGATGCGAAGACTTCTTGTGTGGTTGCTGTAGTATACACATAATATTATGTATGTTAACGTGTTAATGTAATTGTATCGTTTGATACACGGTCACTGTACATCTTACACAAGTACATCAACCTAGAAATGAACTTTCGGTTGGTCGATTGTCGGTCAAAGCAAAAATGTCTTCCTAAAATATACTACTAAAGAGATGGAGAGAGATTGCGATAGAGAGTGTAGGTGTGTGTGTGTGTGTGTGTGTGTGTGTGTGTGTGTGTGTGTGTGTGTGTGTGTGACACCGG
>JAUTBV010129002.1:0-12336 GCA_032361325.1 Lepetodrilus fucensis | reverse complement strand
GAGAGAGATAGAGAGAGAGAAATTGTTTATTAAATATTGTCTCACCCATTGTTATATTTATATTGGTAAGAGAATCGATCATGGTCTAGGAACGATAGGCTACAATGTTTGACTGATTTGAAGTGCCGCTGAAACAAGGATATCACTATGCATACATTACAATGCATGCACCATTGGCACTATATTTACTGACAATCCCAATCGTAGATATTTACAATAGATGTCAAGATTCAATATCTTCGTGAAACAGGAACAGGTGCATGGTTCTGCGTTAAAAAAATTCACTGAGCACGTCACTCGATCTGACACTTCTCATCGTTTAAGAACTTCAACACATTTGTCGAAGAATTCCGTGCGTTAGTAGATAATGACTCAAGAATGTATACGAAGTGCATTAGTAAATAACTCAAGAATGTATACGAAGTGCGTTTAGTAGATAATGACTCATTTTTACGAAGTGCGTTAGTAGATAATGACTGAATAATGTATACGAAGTGCGTTAGTAGGTAATGACAAGAATGTATACGAAGTGCGTTAGTAGACAATGACTCAAGAATGTATACGAAGTGCGCAATTTTCCAAGCTTTCGGTAGTTACTACATGTTTACGTGAAGCAAGCCTGTGGGATATGCTCGGGGAAAGGCATAGCTTCATCAAGAGGACATTTACCCCTGACTCACGAAGCCTGCACATGCACCTTATCTTTCTCTAAATAGACACATGTTTATAGGAAGTGTTCTTTAGATGGATCCTTTATCTATGTCATATATAATTATAGCAATAAAGATTTCTTCTGTTTCAACATGCTTGTTGAAGTAATTACATGTACGTGTTAGTACGGATGCGTGTTGGGGATGTTGCGCCAGTTGTCACATGTTTGCAACATTGCTTTTACGCTTGTCTGCTGTTAGTAGGAGGACATCCTTTAATAATAAGGTGTCCAAGTAAGAATCAGATGCACCAAGACGATAGGCATACTACCTGAGCTGGGACAACAACTATGTAATATCCAGATATTACTCCATACTTTGAGAACTGTATGGTACATTCTCCGCCGTAGGGAAATTATTATTGCGCTTCACGATATTTATTATAAAATAGATATAGTCCCAGATAGTTTAGCATTCTAAAATCTAAAATGTATATATGCTTTCAAGTTGTCTACAGACATTCTTCTTTTCAACCAGCTACCATTTCTTCATCTGTCACCAATTATCAATATTTTAATATTGAACTAGTCTTTAACAAGACCAATATCTAATACTGGTAGAATTGTTTTAAGTTAGGTGAAAACAACTATTCTATAATCGGTCACAATCAGAACTCACTCGAATTATTATAGAAAGTATCCGGTTTTGAATCACCAACTAACACCATTTATTGTTTTTATTGTAAAACAACTATGCACTAAACTTACAATCATAGTTATTGTTCACTATTATTGTTATGATTATTTTCACTAACTGTGCATTAATTGTTCATAGAAAATATCTCAATTATCCCAGGATGTCTCCATTACATGCCCACACCGCGCCCGGAGATTACGAAACATTTGTTTAATACGATTTCGTGCTCAAGTTCAAATCTTATGTGAGAATTTGTGAACAAAACATTAAGTAGAGCATGACATTGTACTTTAAAACAATACATTCATTATACTGTATACAACGCTGCCTATAACAGATTGTTTACTTATTATATATTAATTTATTTAAGGGACTCAAACTGAATTTTTCATTTGTAGAAAACACAAAACTATGATGATATTGCTTCATGAATACTTTTATGCAAGTAAAATGTAGAAACAGTCATGCTTAGAATCTGATACTGACATTAAAGTTTTTTTAGTTCGATCCTAATTGATGTTTTTAATTACCACGGTAGGAATAGTGTTAGGATCTTCAATAGGGTAATACCCAGGGTAATATAAAGACCGCTCTCCAGATGGCTTTTTCTGGATTCCTCTATGCTCTGGTAACCTACTGGGAATCCACAGGATAATAACTCACTTTTCTTTCACATGATTATTGAGCAATATCACGTTACCAGTAGTGTCATGCCACGGTCTTGGTACACATGTTCTATACACTCTTAGTGGAAACCGTGTACTTCCAGTATAAAATAACCCCCGATCTATTTGGCATCTGGAGATATGATAATAAACCGTTTTGGCGAATGCTCAACAACTCAAATAGCCTCTCAGTTTCAAAATAGAACGACCGCCTGCCTGCCAACAAACCGAGTATATATCTTAAATAAGAACAAAGTACCAAACATATTCTATAAAAAACAAAACATGTAATAAATAGAGCATTATTCCCTTCGCAAATGACTTTGAAATAAATACGATAAATAATTGTTTTAGATGTGTGAATAGAGGTTATCATCCTCGAAATTCCGGCCATTATCATGGAATCTGTAAAATATCATCAGTAAACGTCGTTGAATAATTTAAATATGTGTAGGAGAATGTCCAAAAAATCTTCCAATAGTTTCGAATCGGTTTACATTATTAAAACTATTGAAGGTTTGGTAACAGAGCTTTCGTAAGAATGAACTACACAATTTGTTTTAAGTAAATGTTATTAACTATACAGTGATTATCTCGTGCAGTAGGGAGGAGATGTACTCTATAAACTTAGCTTCCTAGTCCTTGTCAACGACGTTTCCTCTCATTTTTATTCAATTTCTAATGATTTTGATTTTTTTTTCAATTTTCCAAAAATGTCAAAATAAAAAAAAAACGAAACAATTGATACGAAACGTCCTTGACCAGGACTACTTAGCTTCCCTACTTTACTCAGGACATAAACATTACAGGTGAGACACCCAAATAAATTTCCTCTATTTAATGTTTCTCTTCAGTGTGAATATTTTACTTTTATCAGCTATGTCATTGAGTGAGTGATTATGGAGTTTAACGTCGCTGCGGGAATCTTTCATCCATTTGCGACGACGCTATGCCACTACGCCAAGCGGAATGGATGCACGTGTCTCAAAGAGGAATGTTTAAGGGTGTCAGTGAATTGGCGTGAAACATTGCTGCGAAAATGAACCTATCCAAGCTGTCAATCTCCTATTAGTGACACTCCCCATCAGCCAATCAGAATACAGCAAAGCTGAACATTGGGCGTCACTCGAGTAGTCATGTGGTCAATGTCCATCAGACGCAATCTTAGCAAGGCAAGCATAACGCAGGTGATAATTCGTGGAAAGAAGTATATGGTGAAACCATGTGCAAGGATGAACTGTCAACACCTAATTCCTGAATCAATATTACAGTTTGTTTGCATGCTCGGCATGTGGCAAATCTTGATGGACATTACAAGTATATATAGACAGACAGACAGACATTTATTCAATATATAAGGCCTTGGCCCAAAATACATCTGTTAATGTGGGCCTATGTGTAAAAGTAGATTCCCCTCTCCACGCCGTTCTTGTTCTGTTTAAAACAATAACTACGCCAGGCCTACCTCTCAAAATTTAGTACGGTGTAAGAAATACAATGTATATAACACAACCACGGTTGTTCTTGCAGTTATAGAAACCCACGACGTTACCGAAAACATTATTGACTGGGAAGGGTTAACGCAGCGCAGTTGGTAGAGCGTTTGACTGCAGACGTTAACATTCTGGTTCGAATCTCGCCAGGGCGCTCCAGTGTTAAGTCCGGCGGTGTAAAAGTTTCACGTGTAGGGAAGAATGGATTTACACACGGTCTTTTTAACATACGAAGAGAGTTCGCATACAGTTTGCAAATGATAAATACTTGCAAGCGTCAATTGATATATCATTATCAAAACCCATTCACGAATTTGTCCGGACATTGCTTCGTTAGATTTTACGGACGTTTGTTGAGAGTGAATGAAACAACCGTATAATGCCAGATACAATATTGTCTACAATTATTAATTCAAACTTGACCAGAACATTTGTTAATCAAACTGTGTTTTACATATTCTATAGTTTAAACCATTTTGTTAATTAAGCATGAACATTTGTACATATACGGTAACATATTTAGCTTTCAAATGGAAATCGAAACGTAATATATTGAAACAACTGCAATAGAATTAAAATAGTGTTTAGAAATATCACGAATACAGGTAATATATACATCTGAATTTAAGTTTAAACAGTTCTTGATGCGAAGCTATGACCAATGTTTGATTTAAACAATATTTATTCTCATGATTATACAACATGCAAACGAGACACTTCACAAGACATAAACATACATCATGAGAGGGGATTGACAAACAGGATGACCAATGTTTCCTTGACCAATTTTGGTGGAATTACTCAGCCTTATTATTCTTACATGAGCCAACGACATACAGCAAATACAACAACAACCAATGATTGGAACGTTCTACCTTGCGACTGACAAGGAATGTGTGAGACTACATACACAGCCGCTCATCATCCACTTGGTTTAATACCAACAGGTCGTCAGAACTTCTTGTCAACTTGGTAAGTATCTCCACAAAGCAAACACTGCACTAATATGTTTGACATTCAGATGTCATGTGAAATTAATAGCAGGTGTATATTGGCACGTGACCTGTCATCAGAAAGATGCAATCCATTACGCAATCTATGATTGCACATTAAGAGTATTATAAGTGACATGTATATTGAATGTCGTATTACCTTATATTATATCGAATGCAGAATGGCATTGCTAAAATGATAATATGTCAAATTTTATTACTACTGAATGATATTTTACATCAATTCTAGATTCCAATGCTAACTAATGCAATTATGTAAGTAAAACTGTGAGACCACTCTATTATAAACATCCAAACAGGAAGGCGGTCTACCTTTGCACCTTTTCTCACCCGTGTTGTAACATGGTCTTATAATCAACCCACACGCCACCTGACCTTCCCCTCCCCCGGGGCGGACGTCGTCTTCCTTGTGGTCAGCATTTATACCGCCCGTATTGTCCGTGCCCAGTCATTTGATTAGCTCTCGTGGTCAGTATGGTCACTATTACCTTGTGCGTGTGCTCCGTGCTAGCAGTTGTCTTGCACGTCACAGAGGCACAGTGGGGCTTCAGATCTAGGGGCTGGGGGCAGCCCACTATGGGGATACTTCGAGCAACTTCCGGTGCGGGTCAGTGGAGACCGGGAGCCACTCTAATTCGCAGAAGAGACCAGTACCAGACGTGTATAGGGAAGAACTCTAACGGCGATGAGATGCGTGTAACCTTCACAGTAGGAGACCCGAACAGCGAAGTCAGCCCGTGGTTGAGAAGATGGGGTCGCAACCCTAGACTTGCACGGCAGACACATCGTCTTAACGCTGTCGTGCATGCAGGACAAACTTCCACGCTTCAAGGTCTCTTCCGGTTTGTCGTGACTGAAGGGTCTAGAACAGAAGAGGTGTGTTCCATGCTAGCTCTGGGCAGGATTCTTACTGAGGACACGCTGTGGGGGCCAGAACCAGTTCCGCGCGGTGTAATAGGAAATACCATCACCTTGATGCCAGGTCAAACGGCCACCTCCACGGAGATTCTAGACACAATTTCGTTCCAGGAACTTCCTGGGCGTGGTCTAGCGCTGTGTCCGGCTCACCTCGTGTCGGGGTCGGAGTGCAGAGGGATTATCCCGCTCTGCTGCAAGATAGGCTGGGACCAACAGGCCGCTCTAGAGCCATTCATGCAGGCCCAACAGGGATTCATGAACAACGGGATGATGGGCCAGAACATGATTGGCAACGGGATGATGGGCGGCCAGAACATGATGGGCAACGGGATGATGGGCGGCCAGAACATGATGGGCAACGGATTGCTGGGTCAGAACACCATGCTGGGAATGTCTAACACGGGCGGACAGATCATGGGTGGGAACATTCAAGGCGGCGTCAGCAGTGGTCTCATCGCGAACAATGGCCTTCAAAATACAGGCGGCCTCGCCTTCTAGGACATGCGGAAATCATAGACATTTTACTACCAATTATTTGAATATTTTAAACATATTTGTTCAGTGTAATACATCATATTTATTGTACATACATTTGCGTTCGATTTGAAGGATTACTGGTATGCATTTGTCTTTGCAAAGCAATATTTACTCACAAAAGGTAATTTTACAATGACTATTTGAAACACAACATCGAGACGAATGTCTTAGCCGTTTTACATTATAGTTTGATGCTTCATATTACATGTGCTCAGGTGTGTGCTATTTGTAAATATTTTGTGTACATTGAATTTCATTCTAATATATGACGTCTGACTGGAACTTATATCGTCGTGGCATTTAGGAATTGTGACCTCACAAATACGTATGTATCGTTCTTCCTGTGTTTTTATGAGCTCACAGAACATTACAATATCAAGGATTGTACTTGAACACGAATACGCATTGATCCTGCTACATTGCTGTTTGTGTTTGTCTGTGTAATGCCATACTCGTATTGAACTAATATATGCAAACATGACATCATTTTATCAATAATAAAGATTGTGATGATTATTTGGATGTTTATATTAAATCGTGATGTTCTCTGGAGAGAGAGAGAGAGAGAGAGAGAGAGAGAGAGGGAGAGAGAGAGAGAGAGAGAGAGAGAGAGAGAGAGAGAGAGAGAGAGAGAGAGAGAGAGAATATGCTCCCAAATCGGATTTTGTTTGTATTTAAATTAGCGTTTTGATCAGGGACGGTTGTTCGAAACCCGGTTATCTTAATGTGCCGTAAGTGTATACTACACCCCACAGAAGGCAGCTATTTTAACGGCTTAAGGCCTATCCAGGCATCGAACAACCTGCTACTGGATTCAATATAATTTTGCTCGAATAACGGCTTGTCAGTTTCCGACAGGAGCAAATCTGCAAAGACTGTACATCTAGCGATTAGTGCCTGTCATGATCAGCCCTAACTGGTACTGACGAATTAACTATACTAACTATACTAACTGTACTAACTGTAGTAACTGCATTACGACATTACACCCACCACCTCCTATCAGGATTGCGTTGGAAAGTTAACCCTTACAAAGCTGATCCTGGCATCCTGAGGCGCTGTATACACGGGAAACAATATGTACATTACCGGATCATCCTTGTCTGTTGAATATTGCACATGCAATTATAAGTCCATTCTCGAACCATGGGCTATTATGACTATGTGCAGTCTTAATGACCTCCGTTCAGAGGATGTCTCTCTATTATTTTTGAATACTGTGGATACTGTAAAATATATATTTCCGCCATTTAATATATTAGCATAATCTATTGGGTCCATGTTATACTTTGTGCAATAGCTGCAATGTAAGGCGGGATATAGTTAGTACGGTATGTCTAGTATTAGAGGCGACACATCGCTCATACGTGTTACGTTATATCCGTCCTTCTACATATACGGTAGAGCAAATCATACAAATTCTAATTAACATCAATCAATTATCATGTGCACATCAAGTCACCTTTACTGAGAGGTCATCGAATGTCAGCACTGTCCTCGATCACGGGATGACTTACTGCCACTGGGTATTCAGACTTTGACTCTAGCGGTATCCCGTGCACATTGAGTGAGTGATTACCCCCCTTTTGAACTTCCTCATAGTCGCGCTTACTTGCGCAATAGAAATAATACATTACTTTCAAGTAGAAGAGGCTCGAATGCATATGTATTGAATACTACATTTTGATTGTTTAAATACCAGATAAGAAAATAACGTTTCTAGTTCATCAGTGGTGCATTTATTGCTATTTGTATTTATTATTGATAATAACAGAATTGGTAAAAAATGCCATTGAAACTTCTATCTAGTATTTGAAGTTAATAATGCATTGTTTGGATGATTTAATACTTTAGTTAATTATAACTTGTATTCAATTGTAGTTTGCTTTCACCAACAAACAAAATGACAACAGTTATTATAGGCATTACTATATGGCAGACTTGTATCTAAATGGAGATACGGTACACTAGATATTAATGGGACACTTACACATATCCTTGTCAGACTTGTTCATCCTACAGTTCGATTGGCACAACTCGTCTAGTCTACTACCACCGCTCCATACGCCCTTACCACGACATTGACTACACAAGTCGACAGCAGACGTGCTCGCGGGCATTCCAGTTGATGTTATTGCAATTGTGCTTTTAACCGGAATGCTAGAAGGCGATATTGTTGATGTCATTGTCGTCGTTTCAGCCGGAGTAGTAGAAGGCGTTATTGTTGATGTCATTATCGTTGTTGATGTCATTATCGTTGTTGATGTCATTGTCGTGGTTTTAACCGGAGTAGTAGAAGGCGTTGTTGTTGATGTCATCGTGGTTTTAACCGGAGTAGTAGAGGGAGTTGTTGTTAATGTCATCGTAGTTTTAACCGGAGCAGTGGAGGATGGAGTAGTTGTCGTGGTTTCGACCGTAGTAGTAGAAGGCGTTGTTGTTGATGTCATCGTGGTTTTAACCGGAGTAGTAGAGGGAGTTGTTGTTGATGTCATCGTGGTTTTAACCGGAGTAGTAGAGGGAGTTGTTGTTGATGTCATCGTAGTTTTAACCGGAGCAGTGGAGGATGGAGTAGTTGTTGTGGTTTCGACCGTAGTAGTAGAAGGCGTTGTTGTTGATGTCATCGTGGTTTTAACCGTAGTAGTAGAAGGCGTTGTTGTTGATGTCATCGTGGTTTTAACCGGATTAGTAGAGAGCGTTCCGGTGGATGTCTTTGTGGTACTTCTAAACGGAGGATTAGTAGGCATCTTCATAGGAAGATGAGAAGGAATTGGAAAGGGGCCATGTGAAGGCGTGTACTGAGGTAAACTAGTGGGAATTGGGAAGGTGCTACTGGAATGTGTAGAAGATAGAGGTGCCCGTTTTGTAGCGGTAGAAAACGGGCGATGGGACGATGATTTAATTGAGACACCGGTCCTTCCAGACCTTGCACTGTCTGGACAAAGACACTGGATACTAGGACAGTTTCCTTTTGCGCAGTTCCTTACACACCAATTGTCCAATTCGATAACTCCTGCTGCCCATAGGCCGCTTCCTCGGCATCCGTCGAAGACACCATATCCAGTAGCCCGAGCATGATTGTTCACCTGCTTCCCTCTGGTAGTCATGGCTGCCGTGGTTTGCGTCGGTCTAGTAGTTATGATTGCCGGGGTTTGCGTCGGTCTAGTAATGATTGCTGGTGTAACTTTGGGCGTAAACGATTGTTTTGTGGAAGCAACATGGTTTTTGTGAGTGGAAGGAGGTCTTTCAGGCGAGTCTGGACACTGGCACTGCAGTCTAGGACAGTTCCCATGAGAACAACTTTTCACGCACCAATTGTCAAGCCCGACCACTCCTGTACCCCATAGTCCAACTCCCCGACAAGCATCGAATATTCCATACCCTGTAGATCGAGTTGGTTCAGACTTCCGCCAGCTGTTAGTGGTGCGTACGCTATCCGGACAGTGACATACATCCGGGCACTTTCCAACGTCACACTGCTCGGAACAAAATGTATTCAACTTGTCGATATCTTGCACGTTCTGACCAGAAGAAGCATAACATCTTTGATAGGGTCTGTGGGTTGTGACACGAACATGACTCGGGTTAGGATGTGACACGTGGGCAACTACTACTGATGGGCTATTTTGGGGCTGATTTGTGTTCGCATGCGACTTCCTGTCAGCAATGGAGATGTCAGAACAGCCATAAAACTCCTCACGAGGTTCACAGCCTCCACAGACATGTTGCGTGTCACCCTGCTTTTCTGTAAGAAATGTCAACAACGCGGATCAGTAAAACATTCATTGTACATATTTTATAATTTGTATATGCTAGTACATAATAATATGTGCATATTTTTAGTACTTTCAATGCAGTATGAACATTGAATCTACTAGCTATAAATTGAAAGGATCGATGCATGTATTAATGTATTACCATTTACATATATATATATATATATATATATATATCACTGACACCGGATCATGCATGGGCAGTATTATTTATATAATATTATCCTACATAATAAAACTACCTGTTCTCCATTTCCACTGCAGAACGCACTGGGAGCACGTGATGTCTGGCGGAAGTGAGACGATGAGTTGCACCTTCCCGAGTAGATGTGCGGGAAGGTAGTATCTGGTGCCACTGGCGTTCTTCAGGTATAACACGTGCTCGTCCAAGCAATGCTGGGTGGCGGCTTTCGTAACGTCGTCGTTTTTACAAAGTCTGAATTCAAAGTAGCCTCCGTGACTGGCAGCGAGGACTACTGTGAGGAGGATGTCCTGGCCTTGCTGGTAGTCCCTGGAGATAACACCTGTAGCATATCTTCCACCGGCCTCGTTGTCTCTTGGACTTGTCTGGTCAAACGGATCGCCGCATACACCACATCTTCCTTGTTCTACATACCACTGATTCTATAAAGAACACACCGAAACGTGGTGAACATTTGTATGGTATTACGTTAAATTGCGTGCGACAGATTTATTTATGCACCACACCCGGGATCATCCCCGTTTCACATGGGTACTTAGTTCCGGTCATGACTCCCTTCATGTGGTACCCCTGGCACACACCTAGAGAGAGTCTTGCGCAAAGAGTTTAGGAGCTATAAATAGAACAATGGTAAAATCTATTTCATTGGATGTACACTAAATTTATCGGGAAAATGATTATAATTGGTGGGCTTTTTCCATCTAGATGTGTGCCAGGTGTACCAAATAAAGCGAGTCCTGTGTGGAATTAAGTAACGCTGGGGTGCGAGGATGACGCAAGGTCGAATATAGAGTGTGTTCGTGGACGATATCAAGGGTAAAGCAGATTGACCAGTTAATTCCTTGGCTAATTACTGGCTAGGTGGAACTAATATCTGATATCGCTCGTGCTATTTGTGACAATTGCAAGGCAAATCACTGACTGATGTGTAAACTTCCAGAGTAGACCTGATATTATTTAACGATGGTATACATGCATCGCATGTGTGTGTGTGTGTGTGTGTGTGTGTGTGTGTGTGTGTGTGTGTGTGTGTGTGTGTGTGTGTGTGTGTGTGTGTGTTTGTGTGTGTGTGTTTGTGTGTGTGTGTGTGTGTGTGTTTGTGTGTGTGTGTGTGTGTTTGTGTGTGTGTGTGTGTGTGTGTGTGTGTTTGTGTTTGTGTGTGTGTGTGTGTGTGTGTGTGTGTGTGTGATATAGTCGGATAGTAGTAGTAGTAGTAGCAGTAGCAGCAGCAGCAGTACTATTGTTACATCTCATATGTTTATTGTCCAATATGTCTATCTAATGTCTGTCAGCTATGTCATGTTTGACGTTTATCTGATATCTGTCTGGTATGTCTATCTCATGTTTGATGTTTATCTGATATTTCTGTATGATATGGCTATCTATACATCGTCCGTAAAATACTCCATCTTATATTTTAAATGTTTGATATCTAACATCTGACATTGTTTATTTTTTAAATTAAAGTTGTCATCGTTTATATTCTATCTGTCGTAAAATGTGGACACCTGAATTTGGATAAACGTATCTTTAAAACACAATGATTCGATCGATACGCCGATTTGATATGATTTATAATCTTCTCATAGCAAATTTGCATTTCAAATTCCGTGTGATGATGTATGATGTCTTGGTGAAACTTGTCATTGACGCAAATGTATACATTTATGCATACCTTGGAGCCGAAACCATAATTATATGTCAAATTTGAATCATTTGACTGGGAATCATTCCGCGCCGCTTATGGCATTGGAGTTTCCAAACGACATCGTTTACGTTCATCAAAACAATCGATGGCTTTATATTTGCATGGATATTATAGGTATTCGAGCTCCGTTGTTTCAACGTGGGGATTTATTATATTGACAACTCTAAATGAACTTGCAGGCAAGCAATTCCAGTTGGCCGGATTTGATATTGTCTGAACAGCCAACGAGTCTGCTTCAGAAAATCATTGGCTTTGCGGTTAGTTAAACCTACTATGTTGTATTGCTTATTTGCTTACCGAGCGCAGCATTATACGTTTTAACCAACGTAATCATCCTGATTCAGTATACTAATGAAACAGTTTCATGCATTTGAAAGTCAGGTATGGTTCGACTGTTAATTTGAAGTTAGGACATAGGAGAGCTGTAACTTTGGTGGTTTTATCTTCTACAATTACGTGTAAATGGCAAAAGAACCGGTACGTTAAATCTAAACCATAACATGAATGTTTTTAACGAAACTATACAAACGTTTATGAACGTATTATATGTATTTATTTATGTGAATATTCCCAATTTGAAACTGTTTTGAAACTCTTCAAATTAGACTACTATTACTACTACTACTACTACTACTACTACTACTACTACTACTACTACTACTACTACTACTACTACTACTA
>JAUTBV010128991.1:0-12338 GCA_032361325.1 Lepetodrilus fucensis | reverse complement strand
ATATAGTTAATGGCCAATTCTGACAGTTATATAATCTAAACACGAAAACTGCCAGACAAAGGATAACAATGCTCAGTATATACATTGTATGAAATACACACAGCTGTAAATAAGTTAAAATATAACAAAGCATGTGGTGTAGACGGTGTGTATAATGAATATATAAAAAAAAAACTTTGTCAATTCTAATGCCCATATTATATGTAAAACTGTTCAATGTAATCCTAGAAATTGGAATAATGTCATGATAATACGATGTACATCTCGTAAGTAAAACGACAAATATTAATAACAATATTAATAATAAACACCTGTAAAATTAATAAATAAATATATACTTAAAATACAGGATGTTGGCCAACAATAATTCCGAATGTTTGTTTGAGACATCCCTCTAGCTGAAAGATAGACTCTTCCATAGACTCTTCCATTCCTACTTCTTGTTTTGGTTTACGAGTAAAAGAAATTTCGTGTTTTCTAGCTTTTTATTTTCTGATGAACAAAACTTGCAGAGAAGGCACTGGGGTTATAACCCAGAATAGGCCCACTTAACTCATCTACTCCAAAAGGGGTAGTGGGCTTAAATATGTCTTGAAAAAGTCCTTAATTATGGAAATGGCTTGAAAAATCTTTTGAATTCCAAGTGTTGAAAATGCCTTGAAGCCTTTGAAAATGTGTGTAATACTTTTTAATTATGCTCTTACATTTTCAACAAGGTTTCATTGGTATGGTATTACAATATCAAGCCTTTATTTAACTCCGGCTAAAAAACAAAACAACTAGCATATGAGATACAAAAAAGATAAACAGATATTTTATTATGGCTGGCCACATTACTCAATATTTTAGACAGGCCCTGAGATTACAAAACTTTTAGAGTATGATTTCATGCTCAAACTCAAATTTTATATGTGTATTTGTGAAGAAAGGTTGAGCATGAAATCAAATTAAAAAAGGTTTCGTAATATCGGGACGTGTTTGTCAAAGTTTCCAACAGTGTTCGACTGCTCGTGTTTTTCTAGGAGATCACGTGATTCCGTGCTACATTCCTCAGTGCTACGACTGCAAGTTCTGCAAAAGCAACAAGACAAACCTGTGCTCAAAAATCAGGTTGGTACATTTGATTACTGAAATACATGGTATTAATTATCATAAGGGCCATAGTCATGGTTGTGTGTCGTTTCAATTACGTGAAAGATTCCCGCAGTGCTGTTAAGCTCTGTAATCATTCACTCTTGGTTGTGTGACAATTTTTGCGGTGATCTATTTATTTTTATACCTAGCTGTAGATGTTGTGCAAATAAATACAAACTTTACGAAATGCATGCCATTCAGCAACACGTGTCGCTGGTTTCCATGGTCACAGGTCCACACAAGGTGCCGGCTTCATGCCAGACGGAACATCCAGATTTACGTGCAAGGGGAAGCAGCTGTTCCATTTCATGGGTACGAGTACATTCAGCGAGTACACAGTCGTGGCTGAGATATCTGTTGCAAAGGTTAGTCGAACCAGATATTTTTATAAAAATATTTTTCATACTATAAATAAAATTATAGAAATATTGAAGAATGTATCCTCTGAACAGACAGAAAGCTTACAGTACATTGGGATTTTATTTTTCATTGATGATTAGAATGAAGTCTTTAGAAAATGTTGTGATTGATTTATGAAAAATGTATAAAAATTAAAAAGAAATATTATTTTAACGATTAACCAGAAATAATACAATGCTGTTGAATTCTTACAGCAATGTTAAGAAATATTCATTCGCTGGGTCAATGAAATAATGTATGTTTGTCGGAAATGAGTAGGGAGGTGCACATAACACCGCCATTGTTATATACAGGTAGATAACTCAGCACCTCTAGATAAAGTCTGTCTCCTAGGTTGTGGCATCTCGACAGGATACGGAGCTGTTCTTAACACTGCAAAGGTGGGTCACAAGTTTTCTAAATGATTGAGTGTCATGTGCGGTTACAATCATATTTTAAAGTTATTGTCTACATTTTTCATTGCATTTCCAATAGTATGTAAATGATAAAAATAACTTCCATTTTGGTAGGTTTTTGTATAAGCATGAAAATGTAAAATATAATCCAAATATATTTAGGTCAATAGCAATACATTGATTCAAACTATTACATTTTGTTAATGTATGTACCATACTCTTGAATATTTCTAATTAACATATTAATTAATTAATTAACATTATTATTATTACATGTATTATCATCAGGCCTTTTATTTTTTATAAATTGGTGACTGTAGTACTAGTATTTTATTTCAGATATCTTTTTAATTTTTGGTAGCACATTTATGTTAGATCTACCTGTAATTATTCATTTAGCAAGATAACATATGGTCCTATTTTCGTAAATCTGTTGTTAAATAGCGTAAATATTACCAGCTGATTAAATGTGGTAAGCTATTGGGAAGAACTAAGAAGAGTGACTTCCCTTTGCGGAAGTTAAACTCGAAAGTAAGAGACTTCTGCGTATCCATAAATGTGTCAAAGAAATCTTTAATATCGCTGGTGAAACCAAGCAGTCCTTAGCAACTGATCATGATGCTTACATTTATGACATTTTATCAAACTATTATCTAACATTACGAAAATGCATTAAATCTATCGGCCAATTTTATTTTTTATTTTTCCCGTCCTCCGACATCAGAGTTTCCTAAACAAAATCCTTGAACCAATGTATTAAAAATAAAAGGCCTAAGTAATCATTCATACTGTAGTTCTATATGCTTCATTAACTGTTTTTTAATAGCATAGAAAACATTAACATAAATGTACATCCAGTAGATTGCACAATCAATCAACACTTCATGAACATGTTGGAGCCACAAATGTTTCTCTACTTCCATATGCTCAGTGGTATAGTGTATACATCATAATGACTGGTCCAGAAGACCATGCTTGTTAACAACTGTATACTAGTATATCTAGTATATTCACTGGTGAATAATACTGGCACATACAGTCTATGTTTATTATGTTTTTATGAACAGGTTATGTACTATTAAAAATGTTCATTACCTATAACATATGTTTTTTGTCAATATTTGCTAATATTGAGCATTGAATGAAGATGGTACCAAGTAATTTGTCAGCACCTTCACTAATGCTGTGTATGGTATTGTGCATATATCATTATCCTCATCAGGAAAGAAACACTATCATTTATATCTACACAATTCTGATTTAACCTTCTCCATGCTGGAAGCAACCAGAGATACCATAAACAGGTACTTGTGCCTAATTCAGCAGGGAGAGGCCCATGGTTAATGCCGGTTTTACTTTGAGGATTATACATCTGCATCTTCTGTTAGCTCTAGGGGTGTAGTTAGCTCTAGGGTTGCCATGATAATAGATAGCAAAATAGTAAACTGGGCATCTTTTAGCTACAGATCTGCAGCTAACCAACCAGTATGGTGATTGTTACCATGCTGTCAGTAATATTAGTTGATAAGTATAGTCATTAGGGTTAGGTATTGCTGACATTTTCATTCTATATACGTTATTTCAATACATCTCGCCAGTAATTCCTGTTGAGTCTTGCAACACCCAATATTTTGTTAATGTATACTAGGAGTATTATACCCAGGGAGTTTAGAAGGAACTTGAGTGTACATAGATCCAATGACCGGGATAATAAACTGATAATGTACTGTAGTGATAATTATGAGAATGCTTTCGAACGTGACTTTGACGGTCACGCAATATAAATGTTAATATTATTATTAGTATTACCTGTGTGTGTGTGTGTGCGTGCGTGCGTGCGTGTTGTGTACGTGAGGGAAGTAATGTGGGATTTTCAGACCGCGTATTTCGATAGTTCACGGTAATTTCTAACAATGGTCAGCCCCTTTGTGTTTCAAATCTCCACGTTTCAACCTATTTGACCCTCGTGATCAATTGACCAGAACACGTCGCAGGAGGAGATCCAGTCAGCAGCGAACTATACTTAAAGTCCGGACACAAATCCTCGCATTACAATACGTGTATATTCGTGTGTATGAATTTAGCAACACCATACCGAGCAACACCATTGCGATTTCCGATGACTTTTATAAGCTGTCAAAACGGGCGGTTTTTATGTTAATACTGGTGTTAGTGATGTAACAGACTTCAGATTAATGGATTTAACTGACACACACACAACATGCACTTCAATAAGTACCACTTTAAATATCTGATGGCCAGTTTACACACAAGTCAAAAAGTATACTAGCTGCTGGAATCCATGGTAACGTCTTGTCCCCTTTGTACTGGACTTCATACATTGACATCTGCACGAACCATCATATACCTTTTGTAATAATACTAATTAACATATCTTTGGTTTTCCCAACGCGAGAATTGCTGCATATTACTACATAAGTGCAAGGTCAGTCTCTGTTCACTCCAGCCTGGTCGATAGTTGTGGACGCCCGATTTAGTATTTAACTGATGTTACAAGCATGTTATTACATACTAACAAGCATGTTATTACATACTCGTTAATGAGTCCAGTTAATTATTTCATTATGTTCGTCTTTTACTTTATATATTATATTGGAAATGTACTCGATGTTGGCCTTGTACCAAGACATATGCCTACATGTGAAACTCGGAAGCCGTAAAAGGCTACTGTATACTTTTACACTTTACATACAAGCTGAACATCAATAACTAGAGTCGGAAACTTAAAATGTGAAATGTGCATTATTCACTATTAAAACAGAATCTGTAACATGCAACTGATGTTGGACATATGAAACACGTCAGCTTTAATTGCTAGGCTTGTGTACAGTATTGGTCAACCTTCAGCTCTCTAGGGCAATGCGTTCAGACTCAGCCATACCTAGTATATCTATACTCCAAATATCACGTCTCTGTGTGACAATATGGACATTGCATGACCACTTTGAACCGTGTGAACCATGTGGATTCTTCTCGCTTCGTCTTGTCGCCGTTCTCTTTGATATACTAGGATGTCATTTACAAATCATGGCGACGTTTGCGAATAGCTACAAATGACTCCTATATATTTGTTCTTAAAGATACAGCGATTCTTAAGTACATGGTCGACAGGTCGAGTTGAGGGACATGGCCTACTGCCCTTGTAATGCCTCTATGAGGTTCTTGAAACCTTGCATGATCATTGACGACCATGTGTATTGGGAACTCGTGAACATACAACATGCACAGTGGCATATTGGGTCTAGTTTGAACCCCAGAGTGAGTTAGTGAAACATCGATGCGGGAATCTTTCACCCATTTGCGACGATTGAACCCCAGAGAACACCATTGATGGTAAACTGTCCCAGGCATAACCGTCATTAGCTGCAAGGATCACGTGTTCTCGATCTTCATACTATGATTGTGAGGACAAGGACAACCATATACAAATTATGTTACGTCGGGAGCATCGGTGTACGGAATGTGTACACGTTTTCTTGTCAATCCCACATTCAGGAAACAAATACTAGCATTCCTATTTAATCAGATGTACTCAGATTCCCATTGTTCAAACAATTATAGCGCTAAACTTTGTAGCTTTCAATCAGATTATATCGTGTAAAGTGTGATTATAACAGCACTTACTAACACACATCCTCCGTGGTGCATGGTCTCCATCAATTTGCATCAAGTTGAAATCGTAACGATAAAAGTGTTTAAATAACGAGGGCATGCAATGAAATTAATGCTCGTATTTCCATTCCATAAATTGATGAATAAAGGGATACAATTTTGTTTCTCGCGTAGTTCAATATGTCTTGCCCACGATACGCTAATATTAGTTTTCTTCTGCTATACAGCTTCTTGTCATAGAACACAACACAAATGTTTCTGTTCTGCAGCATACTGGACACCATTCTGACGTAGAACACAACACATATTTCTGTTCTGCAGCATACTGGACACCATTCTGACGTAGAACACAAAACATATTTCTGTTCTGCAGCATACTGGACACCATTCTGACGTAGAACACAAGACTTGCTTCGAAGACACAACATAGACGTCACTTCATACCTTTATTTCCCTATTGTAGGTTTTGATTCATGTGGTGGAGACTGTACACTATGGGGATATGTATGACAGCATGACGTCATATCTGTCCACCTGTTTGTCCGAGTCTGGATGACCACTCGTGCCCCTATCGTTCCCTTATCAGACTAGAAATTCGTCTTCAGAGGAAGCTAATATAATTATTATAGTCTATAGTCTTGGTCGATGACATCGAAAGAGGAACAGGTGTTCATACAAATCACGGACAAGCAAAGTAGACAGGATGATCAGTAACATCGTGATACATGGCATGGGAACTAGGCACAGGGTTGTAGTAGACACAACGTGGTGGACAGCTATGTTTAACACTAGTACACAGGTAGGTACTGTAGTGGACTTGGGTTGGGGAAGAGCTATGGGGTCTAGGAAGAACTGACGGTTTGTTTCCGTTGTATGAAAACAGTGGACGGGGTGGAACCACGGAAGGAAGCTGTGTATTAATGCACCTGGGTGGGACAAGACATCAATGTAAACTCTGCTCTCATTGCAGATCACGATTCAGCAGACGAGCAGGCAATACATTGCCTTTTATAACACGGACGTCAGTTTGGAGATCATCGTATGAAACACACGAGAATAATCGGAGATACTCCTCCACTCTGCAATGCCAAAGTGGAACAGTTAGAGATGTGGTACATACGATGTTACTATTGTATAGCTGTAGTGTTCATCACATGTAGAAACATACGAAATCGACTGTCAATGTTATCAGGATGATAGGACAAGAATGCAACAATACGCCTTTATATTACTGTTTTAGTTAAATAGAATGAACAATTGTGTATCTGGAGCTTAAATGGGATCATTTATCAGCATAAACATTCTACAAAGATATCTAGCTCTCTTAAGAAAGGGTTCTTGATAACTATATTGCCCCAGGTCAGAGATGGAACACAAGCTTAAAAGGTTTTGGAATCTCAGTGCCACACATTGAGTAGGAATCTAGAGGATGAATAATGAATAACCTACCTAGGAAACATTTGTATTGGAAACAAAACTAGCATCTTCAGACATATTGCAATCAACTAAATAGAAAAATACCAGTACAAATTTGAAATATTAAGACTAGAATCTTTCTATTAAAATATGACTTGATTAATCATATAATATATGCATACAGTACATGTTTTGTGTAGCAATAACAGTTGGCAAGATGTATAACGACTATAATGACATTCAATTGGTCTCAACATGAAAAATACATTCAAGCTTATTCCCCACATGGAGAGAATTGGTACTTTTTGGATGTATAATTACACAGTATCACTTCTTACGTTCAAGAATGGTATATCAATAACAACAAATATCAGCATACTTAATACAACAGTGAGTTCCAAATGTTTATGTATTTTAGCATCATTAAATGTAAATACTATAGCAAAATGTAACAATTAAAACAACTCTTCTAGGCTGGACGTACTCAGCAACAAAGACCAGTAGCAGTTTTCTTTTTTTACAAGTTGCAATACAATAACCAGCGTTAACCAATATTCTGAGTGAGTATGGAGTAATAATTAAGATAAATATTTCAGTTTTTATCATTGCATGCCAATTTAAAGATTAATAGTTGACAATTGTCATACAATTGCATACTAGTAAATTAATCAGTTTTGATTTTTGGCTGTGAGTCAATATGAAATCTACGAATACCAGATGAAAATATCTATGCTATGTATAAAACTGTTCATTACAACTTGAATAGCATAAAATGTGAAAATGATGACAAAGAAAATTAATTAAATGAATGAATATTTTGTTCAATGCCACTTGCAACAATTTTTCAACACAACATCCACAATGCATAGCTCTCCTATGAAGTAACTATGAAGACTTTAACTGCTGAACAAGCTTGCCACTAGGTGCTGGTAAATAGAACACAGATAGAAATAAATAGGGAAACGATGCCTCTAGGTCATTGTTTTTGGAATGACAAAAATAGCGCTGCACCCCAACAAGGGCTGTGGACAGCTGAGCACTTGAAATACAGAACATTGCATATCATTACGCTGCATACCGTTACACTGCATACCATTACTTTGTACATTTATTACAGATATACTATATAATATAGCGGTACTTCAATGATATATGAACATACATTTTAACCTTCTCCCTGCTGAATAAAATCAAAGTGTTCTATTGCTGCATGTGATCGGGCAACTTAAGTCGCCTTCAGCATGGAGAGGGTTAAAGGCCTAATATCACAGATATTTATGGTTGTTTTGGACTAGTTCTTAGCTACTGTATATCTGCACAGTACATTCACTTGATATACATAAAATCATGTTTGTACTTCCAAAAAGCTTTCCCCACTGCAACACCAAGATAGACAACCTGAATATGGTCCGTATGGGGCCGCATGTGTTTGCTTAATTATATATCATGCAAGGGGGACATACAAAACATAAACATTTTGTACAAGCAGTACATTAGTACTATTGAGTACTGGGAACTAAGTACATCAGTAAATAACAACTTTTGGGTGGATAAATCAAGCGTAGTTAGTCTCAGATCAAAATTAATGTGTCCATTATACAGGCCTATCAACTGTGATATTAAGCCTTGTTTAAGAGAGGGATATGAAGAATATATGCAGTTTGTTGAATAGAGTACTTGTTTAAACAATTCCAATTGACATATTATAATTTTCAGTTAATTTGCTTGACTACCTTTGAGGCAAGTCTATATTCTATCTTAATAAATGTACAAATATGGTCTCTAATACTATTCATATACCAGTATACTAGTATCTAAATCATGAATTGTGCAACAAATTTATTAAGAATAAATAATATTTTGTAATGAAAAATAAAGTCCTACATTGCAGTTAAAATCCTATATCCTATATCCTAAACCATGTTGATGTGAAATCAACAAAATGTCAAATCAAATATGTCTGCTTTTCACAACAAGCTTATGATTGGACAGAGAAATAACAGACGAGTGATAACACATACATACTAGCTGTGTCGTCTCAAGAAAGCTGTGGCCAAGTAACTCAGAAGCCATCACAAGGGAAGCAAGCACTGCTGTGAGATCAGACACAGAAGAATAGTGTGTTCCCACAGAACAAGACTTGCATAATGTATTTGATACAACCTGAAACACTGGCAACACCAACCAATCACATCATTGTACTCATATACCGTAGCAGCATTTAAGAACCATTTGCAATCGTAGACACACAGAACCAAAAACACACACACACACACATGATTATATCATGGATTTGTATACTTAGCAAAATATAACATACAAATGTACAATGAATATGTAAGATTTTGGCTCGGCCATAAAACTGTAAGAAAATGAAAATAAACAAGCGTAAAGGTCAGCGTCGCATGTCAGATCTTGTGGATGTATTGAGTAGAGTGTCGCCGAGAACATACCTCGGTTCATATTCAATTTCTTTTAGTAAACACAAACACATCATGTGACAAATGACAGTTCACCCGGGGCCGTATTCTCGAAACTTCTTACCCTGGTAAGTACTAAGAATTTTCCAAACTGGGTTTCTGATAATGTTAATTTTTTAAGTTTCGAAAATACAGGCCCTGGTTCTTAGTTTCAGAGTTTCTTAATGTTCATGCACCCATTCACACGCATGTACGCACATGTACACACATGTACACACATGTACACACACACACACACACACACACACACATATACTTTTTACTTATGACACTCAATGTATTGGTAATCATGAACAATAGCAATGCTGTGACCTAATAAACATTGTGGACCAAATCTTAAATGATCATCAACTTATTCAAGCTGAAATAGCAACATATACACAGCTTTTCAACAGAAACAAATGCTTGCAATTTACATGATCAGTCTTCCTGTTCAAAATTCCTTTTTCAAAGTAAACTTTAACCTCTTCATTGCTGCGTTAGGCACAGGCACTGATCTGTAGGACATCTGCAGTTGCCTCCAGCACGGAGGGAGTTAACACGAGATCGATCAATGCATATTGAAATCAAATCCATAAATTGCCCAATGCTTTGTACCACAATGTTGGTTTGCGAAATGGTAATGTAGAGATCTTAAAAGTTAAATATGTGTAAATATGGTAAATATCTGGTATACAAGTTCAATAAATATAATAAATTAAGTAAATGAACAAGGAATACATGTATTGTATGCTGTGTAGCTAACTACAAATACAGAAACAGTAATACTAATAAAATTTCATATTAAACTTTAAGAATAGTGATTTTTTTCAGAAATACCATTTAAAGCAATAATTTGTTGAATTTTTTCACATGTCTATAATATATATACTTATAGTAAATAATACAAAATATATGACATGTCATTGACATTGTCAGGCTTTATACCATTTTACAACTTTCTTGACACATGTAAAATGTAATAAAACATAGAAAATATTTTCATTATATGATTTTCCTATTGTGACAAGCTGAGATACGGCTATTGTTAAATGCAATGATTCCTGTTGTGTAAGGGCGGGACTTGTGCGACAGAAAGGCGGGACTTGTGCGACAGAAAGGCGGGACATTGTCGGACATCGGCGGGACTGCAGCGACATCGTGGAACCTATCCCATATAAGTACACAACCAATAAATGTACACAATTGTCATATACAACCATGTTCATACAGCATCCTACAGTAAGTAGTTGATAAATTGCATGTCAGAGAATGCATGTCCATTCTGTTCTGTTCTAGATCTGGACGTGAGTCTGATCGGTGGGTGTAAGTACGGTAATGCCGTTGTTCATATTCATCATCCATGACAGAACTGACATTTGTTGTAAGGAGAGCCATAAGTCCTGACTTACTGGAAGATTTTTCTTGCAATGTGACGGTTCCTCTCAGATCTTTATCCCTCTCCACAGCACCAACATCCACTGAGAAATGCTTCAGGCAGACGCTGCCATTGCAGCTCCGATCTCACATCATTTGGTATACTTTCTTGAAGCTCTCGTCTACGAGACCACAATCACTCTCGTAACGATCTCTTAACACACGTTGATTAGGCATTTCTGACGCGATTGTACACTTCTCAGAGTGCAATATCTTAAATCTTTCATCTGCTGCTCTGATATATCACTGGACAAGAAAATCACAAACAAGACTCGCATTTCCAAAGACCATTCAACCATATCAAATCTGCCTTCACATTTCTCAGCAGCAGCTTCTACATTTGACTTGTTCCAACAGCTTGCATAAACACACTGGGTCTGGTATCCACAGTAAGCTTGACTGGTCCTGGTATTAACACACTGGGCCTGGCATTAACACACTAGGCATTAACACACTGGGCCTGACATCACACGACACACGAGTACGGTACACGCGGCACAAGCTCTGCTACAACAGCGCACACTTATTCGCGACTAGCGACTTCTTGCCATGTGTCCGCCTCTTGCTAGGCTGTAAACTGATCGTATCGTTCTGAGTCTTACTGCCCTTCTCTTTGTGGTTGTTCTTTGTCTCCGTCTGTATCAGACCTGGGAATTAAAGTAGGAAATACAGATGTACAACAATATTAGAGCAAAGAGAGCAAAAATACAGAATTGCATCTAATATGCAGTTTATATAATATGACAATAAACAGACTAGTCAGGCAGATAAAACCCTCAAAGTTATAACAATAGGCTGTGATAGAATTAGAAGATTTACCAATCTGGAATTACACAGGTTATCAGAGGGTGTCGTCATTCCATAACTCTCTCCACAACTCTCTCCATACTGTAAGCAATTGGAAATGCCCTAAAGAGCAGTGCCTGTACCTAATCCAGCAAGGAGAGGGTTAATGCTAATTTGTCACAGAAACATTGTGTTTTATAAAAAAAGAAAATCCATTAATGTTGCTTCCCAAGCTGCCAATCTGTTCTGCCAAGATCAACGTTTACATTTATGGTTCAATCTTCAGCCTAAACTGAATCAGCAAGGGGAGACAACTACAGTGCGGTGTACTGACCCTGTCCTATTGTCTGTGGTAAAGTCTCCTCCTCCTCCAGAGCGGTGTTCAGCTGATCCAGGTACTTCTGTGACAAGTAGCGGAACACTGCAAGTAGCACACAATCTCACGTAATTGACAGGCTCGTGTGGCCATTAGTTTGGGCATTAGTTTGGCCGATTCTGCGGCAAAGTGACACACAGAAATCTCAGGTAACTAGTAACATACACTTTCAGATATTTACTTTATTTTTTTATTTAATTTAAAAAATTTTTTTATTGGGGTTTAAAGTCGCTTTCTAGAATCTTTCACTAATATCACGACTTGTCAGTTTAGGGCAGGAGG
>JAUTBV010128980.1:0-12340 GCA_032361325.1 Lepetodrilus fucensis | reverse complement strand
TGTAGAGGTTTCAACACTTTGGTGTGGATAGGGAGTCCCTGAGAGTTGTGGGGGTGGGGTGCTCATGAGGTAGTGTGTGTGTGTGTGGGGGGGGGGATGTTAGTATGCATGCACTTGATCAGCTGCGATATTACCTTGTTGTTGCAACAATCTCTCTTTCCTGTTGTCTGCTGTCATGTAGGAAGCAGTTTATTTGTCAAATATACGTGGGTCGTGGTCGGCCATTTTCAGACTGCTTCAGTCGTTAAGCAATTGCGGTGTCGTTAAATTTTAATTGTGTTTTTAGTATGCCATGACGAGCACATGTTATGTATTTTTCATGTCTTCGCCCATCAGGTTTTACTGTTATGTGTACTGAGAAGGGATGTTTCACAATCCTGTAGTGGCATGAGTTGTGAGGAGCTTTGTCCACACAGGAAGATAGGTAGTATTAAATACACTGGAGGTAGACATGGTCAGTATTCGGAGTTTGAGATAATAATTGTATATTGATTGGTAGATGCGATTACAAAGTTTAATTTCCATCTTTATGTTCAGTCATTTGCCGGCATATTGATTTGATATTGGATAGTCAATGTTCATTGTGTATCTGTGTCTATATTAATTAGCTCAGCCAGTCGTGGGGCTTGTACAAGATTGTGTGATAGTGACTCTAGTACTTGTTTGTCATTGCCATCATCATCATCACTTATTGGGGTTGTTATCAGTACTCGTCGCAAATGGGTGAAAGATTCCTGCAGCGACGTTAAACTCCATATTCACTCACTGTTATCAGCACCATCACTTTCTTATGTATGGTCAAATTGTCAATGCTAACAGTCTTTTTCATGCAATTTGCTTTTCACTTTTGTAAATCACGTTTCATTGTCATCGTATTAGAATTTCTCAAATTATGTTATCACACACCACTAAAATATTTAAACATATTTACCCTTGGAAATTCTCTTTTTACTTTAATGAAAGTCTGGTCAATCTTATTTATTTTGTAATTGGCTGCATTTCATCTTATACATGTTACAATGATAGCGAACTATCAGCAGAAAGTGTTTGTCAATGAAGGTATAGCTAGACTTGAAAGAGCTAAACTCCTTAGCAGATAATGGATTTTTGTAAACCTACTTCCAGCGGAATTGACTTCTTGAATCTTCCAACATCAAGACATCTATTATCTAATTATCTCCGGTCAAGTTTGTTTTCTTTCCTAATTTGAGGGATGAAATTCGATTTAATTCATATGGTCCAAACCATGCCCACAAGGTGCTAAATATACAAGTGGAACATACACTTTCCAACCAACTGCTTGAGGTCTTTGTGACTTCCCCAGTTCCGAATTCCAAAACAAACGAGATTTCATATTTACTGTATGCACTTCAGGAAATAGTTAGGTCCACCTAGTACCTAACTAGTAGGTCCACCTAGTGTAGAAAAACCTGGTTGGGACCTACTAGTAGTTCTAAGAAGGAGACTAGTAGGATATTCCAAAAATTACTTGTTAATTCTACCAGCTGCTTTTTTGAATTGGCACAAATAGTATGTACCATACTCTTCTTCAAGGTGGCTACTATATTTGGTCATACATGTATTACCATCATTTTCAATCTAATCTCTTCTAATGGAAATATGATACTAGTGCTAAAATTAAGTAATTTTGCAACTTTCGCATATTAATTCTCATCTTCACATTGACCTTTCCTTTGCTTCACATTGATATTACCTTCTGGTATGTATAATTAAGTAGAACATACATGTATGAATACTGACTGTCTTTTTATGTCTGCATGCCTTCATTAAATATTACTTTTTTCTTCCCTATGATGTTAGGTGTTGAAAGGTACATGTGTTAGGTTGAGTATAAGGTAGATATAATTTGTAGATATGTGCGTACGTGTGTATATGGTATGTGTGTGCGTGTGATGTCTGTGAATGTGTGCATGAAGCACATTGGGAATATATCATTACAGAATATATCATTACGGAATATATCATTACAGAATATATCATTATAGAATATATCATTACAAATATGTAAAACAAAGCCACAGTAAAGTTAAGCTCCCAGCTTTAAAATATATTCACACATTCAAACATGTATTTCTCTCAGGAATTTTTCTGGTTTACGATTGACAGCTGCTTTCTCGACACTTTTATGACAACTTCAGCATTTTTGACACATTTAATGATAATATTTTTAATGACAGTTTTATATCAGTTTTATATCAGTTTCATATCAGTATAAAATGCAACTAACTTCAAGTTAAAATGTTTCTCACTTCATCCTGCACTTTAAAGATTGTTATCCAATACGTGTACGAACAGTCTGCATCAAACCTTCAAATCAATTCTGCCTTGTAGCCTGTGGGTCGACAGTTTCAAATCTGATCCTATCTTCCTCCTGGTGTTGATGGGCAGATTTGATAGATTTGATAGATTTTCAATGTTGTTTTCAAAACTATTTGAGACGTTTTTGTTAGTTTGTCGTGGCCAAGGTCATGCAGTGATCTACAGTGTGTGTTTTCCTCTCGTCATCACCGTTCTATGCCAATATTGATATCAGTAATGTACAACTCGGGAGTATGGAATCTGCTGCAAGGGCCTCATCTCAAATGGGCAGTTTGTTGAGTTGCTTGACTGGCATTGGGTTTATCACTGAAGTAAATGTGTGTGGACTTTCTAGACATGATTTGTTTTCATTTGTCAATCCTTTTGGGAGGGTTCTGTTTCCTACGCAGACGTAATTGTGAGAAATGATCATTGATGTGACGGCGACTAGCGATGGAGTTAACTGCCCTTGGTGATACCTGGCCAATCTTTGTGAGGAGTTTCCACCGAGACAAAAAAAGACGTATTGATCTGTCTGCTTTATTCAGTCTTTCAGACACAATCAGAACATAGGTAATACTTATGTTGTATTGATTTTTATTGTTCACTGAATAATACCAACATTTAGATATTGTTGAGGATGAATGGCATTTTGAATAATGTATCTGTTTGACCTACAAGCAATCCCTTGTTTCCTAGCAACCTTTGTCCTTCATGATCAGGAATATATATTTTTTTGGTTGAACATTTTTTTAAGGACTGATTTATGGATTAGCGTTGCTAAGATACTAGATGTATGCATTCAGCGGACAAATACCTCTCAGCAATTTTAGACACCATAAGCACATCCCTTCAGTTCCTTGACACTGCAATGCAAACAGAACATATGCTCAATGCTGTGTTTGGCAATGGTTAGTTTACAGATGAGTTAAAGATCACTTGATACAGCAGACTTGAACTGATGGAATCCCTTCCGTCCTGACAAAATCAGGTAATCAGCTGCCATTGATCAGAAAGATCTCTCATGAATAGGAAAGCACAGAGTCTTGGTCTGATGGCATGACACTCGAGGAAAAGATTGCCCTCTCATCGTAAACCCAATTGTTCAGCCAGAAGAACAGTTAGCGGAGGGGTCCGGCACTCGGACCCTTTCATCCTTTTGTAGCCGCCGCTCTCCGCGTCAAATTGCTGCGGATATTTTAATGGGAATGTTTTACATTCGGGCGAAAATGTCTGCCTCATTGCAGGCTCTTGACAGTCCTCTCGTGATGCTACGGCAATTGCTACCCCAGTGTGCCGAGTTTTGGGGAATGAAGTTTTTCTTTCGTCAGCACTTAAGATACATTTCACTTCCGCCTGCATATCATCGATGCCTTCAACATGTTTGTTTTGCTATTGGCCAGAGTTGAATATGGTCGCGACTAAAAGAGTGCTCTCCTCCTGTCGTCTTTTAGAGTAGTTATGGTTTCGGGTCCATGTGTACCGAAGTCACACTTTTAGACGTAATGTGGCATTTAATTATAGAACCCAAACGTTTCCGTTACATGAAAGATACCCGCAGCGACGTTAAACTCCATATTCACTCACTCACGTTACGTTTACATTCTGTTCTAATTCTATTGATTTCTGACAGTGAAATTAGAGCATTTAATAGCTCACTTTAATTCAGTTTGTATAGCTAGGAAACGTGAAACTTTGAGATTGTATCTTACTTAAGGACTGTATATAGAACATTGTATTGTACTTAATGGCTGTATACAGAATACATTTATTAGAATTCTGTTAGCAAGCACCACTGAAAGAACTGCTCCAATGACAGTGAAAATTTGCATGCATGTTTCTACCAGTGAATTACTGTTTTACGTCACGGGCGGGAATATTTCACCCATAGGTGACGACTGTTTCTACCAATGATGCTAGCAAAATGGATTTTGTTCAAATTTGATTATTCCATCACCTAGGAGATATTAAATGCAAAACCAAACAAATTTGTTTATCAGGAATTACTGTAGGAAATTAAAGCCTAAATGGATTTCATCCAGACTACTAGCATTGAATTGATTTTATCGGTTAACAATACCAACATGTAATGGAATCCTTCAAAACAGCAGCTGACACTTCACAACCAAATAAAAAAAAAACTAACGAAAACCGAACAAGCGTAACACGTCAAAAGAAATGTTCACTTAAAAATAGCTAAATGTACTAAGTACATGGTTACTTGTGATGCTATTCATGGGGGGCAAAGCAGTTTAACCCTCTCCCTTCTGAATTAGGCACAGGCACTGCTCCATAGGGCATCTCTGGTTGCTTCCAGTATGAGGAGGGTTAAATGGTTCTCCAGATGGTGTAGTCAGTAAAAGTTTGATCAGTACAACGGCAGCGATCTCCATTTCTCCCAGTCTCTTTTATTGGACCAGGCAATCTGGACCTGACTAGTGGCAGTATCTGTGGGGCAGTCAGCTGTAGAAAGCACTCTAGCAGTTGATCTCGGTCTAAGCAAGATCTTCATCTGCTTGTGGAACTGTCTGTCTCCACCAGAGCGTATGGACAATTAGAATTTGGCGGAATCGAGGGCCAACTCTGTGTAATAATGTGCCTGGTAGTACCTAATATGCTGGTAGTTATGTGTATTCTCCCATAGAACAAATGAATTATTATCTGCCACATGTAGCAATATTGGAGATGTAGGTGTAATTGAGATACAGTTGATCTTTTTGTCCATTGAAAATCGGTCCATTATTTTTCATGAATGAAGAGTTGTACAACTCATAATGTTATCATATTGTTTTACATGAATTAGAGTGTTTTCTGCTTGTTTTGTGTAGCATGTGTAGTGGATATATTCCTTTTGTTCTAGCAGTCCTTGAGCAATTCCTGAAAACCTTTCAAGGAGAGTTCCATGCACTATTCAGTCATAGCATGTTCCCTTGATTTCAACATATATTTTATTGACCCAAATTCAATAAGATTAAACAAAGATTAAACACATCATGTTCTTCGCCTTATTTACAATTTATAACATAATAGATGTTCCCTTAGGATGCATCTTCCAGTAACATGTAGACACATTTAGACTCATGGTCATTTCCATACTTACAGAGCATGCAATTACGAAACATTTTGAGTATGATTTCATACTCAAGCTCAAATTTTATACGTGCATTTGTGAACAAAACTTTTCAGTTTAGCATGAAATTGTACTCAATATGTTTCATAATCTTGTGGCGAGATTGGAACCCGGAACCTTTGGCTCAGAAGTCAAACACTTTACCACTGCGCTACAACCCACCCAGAGCTGATGACAAACCTAGGCAGTTGATTTATTTGATTGACAGGGCTGTGCTACAAGAACATTATTACATTTTTCTGACTTTTACATCAAGTATATTTCTAATCGATATGCATGATGAACTCGTCAAAGCATTCGATAATTATTACGTACATCATCTGTGGCATGAAAACGGCTTCACCTTGTAGTGTAGTGCCCTTCATGAGCTCATATCAATGAGGCTGGTATTTGGTGTAATTCTTAATCGTACATCCTCCATACTTTCGCTGCCAGATTAATCAGAATTATTTATTTCTTGGCCTCTCCAATTAACTTCAGCAAAAAAAAATAGGTTAATCCAATGTCGTTCTGATAATATGTCATCAACCATAAATAGACCTCTTCTCATAATTATATGGTACCTATATTATAAAAGCTATCTAGACTTTTGTATTTTGGTTAATTGCATCGTATTCATGTAATTTTTTGGAGGACATCATTTTCTATAATGGACAAAACAATCTAGGCTAAATTGTGAGGAATATGTGAATATACTTGAAAATTGACCGTAACACCTTAGGAATAAAGTTTTTAAGAAGAACAAAAAGTTTAACAGGGACAGCATTGCACTTTCATACAGATGAGGTCAATAAACATTAGCCTATCTCTTGAAGGAATTGATTCACGAATCATCAGACTTTGTTTTGCATAATTTGGTTGTTGGCTTTTACTAAAGAAGCAGTTTCTCGGAGGCGAGTCCAGAGTTACTAGACAAGAACTGGCTGGATTAGAATCTAAAGTTACTGTGGAAGCACTTGCCGAGTGTTAATCTGAACCTGGATGAGATTGTGGACTTTGTTGTCGTTCTAACAACCACTTAGAGCAGACATCCTTCTTCGCCATGTCAGAGGATATTAGAGCTGTTGGAAAATAAATTACGTTATTTTAATTCTAAATACTATGGAGAATACTAAACGAGTGTCTGTTAGATCTATGCCATCTTACGATGAGTTTTCCAAACGTATCTATATAAGCAGTGTTCGAAATAGAGCCCGTCCGCAAGCCCGCGACAGGTTATTTTCAGCGAGGACTGGTAACATTTGATCCTTGCACGCCTGCATGTCGTGTTACTTTTGTTTTGATTTTCAAGATGTATATCATCGATCACTGGCCAACATGTATGAGGACGGGTAACTTCTCAGACTTGCCAGTCCTCATGTCTGGCAATGAAATTGCTGGAGTTTCATACACTGATATAAGGAACGAAAGTGAATTAGATACATTTTGAAGTACACGTCTAGACATCTCTGATTGGCTAGTAAGAAGTACAATTTTTGGTATTTATTTTTAACATATTTAATTTTATATTAACATATTTTGAAGGGAAACTGTATATTAAATACATTTCCAGTCATGACCATGAGTGAATTAAGTTCAAAGATAAGCCGATAGTCTATTTGTGTATTCTATGATAATTATTGACTGAGACTTGATCAAGCCATATTGTTACCATTATGTAACCTCTCAAGTTTCCCCCACTGGATTAATTACATGATGTTTATGCCAGTTATGTCCCTTATCATTTACCCCCATTGATCAGGTGCCAATTTGTGTGACAAGGGGAATAATTACGAAAGTCTTGGTAGTATCTGTGGTATGTGTTCAGTGATAACATATCACGTGTGCATGTGTATTCTTCTATTGGTACAGAATGGATTGAATTGCTCTCTTCTTATTCAGCTATGGATCTATTTTGACTTGATATTCAACACTTTTTGTAATGTTAACTACTTGTATACATGTTGATAGATGAAAGTAAAGTAATACATTCTTATTATTATTATATTAACAATATTGTTTATTGACAGTAAATTAATTTTTACTTTTATTATATTATGTCCTAAATATTTGTCCTGTATATGTCCTGCATATATTTCTAAGGTATGTTTAGGGTATGTCTAAGGTACATGTCCTTCATATTTGCTCTAAGTATGGATCCCATTGCATCCTCTATATAAGTCATTAGTTGTGTTGGGTTCAGTTACTGTATGTCCTAAATATGTGTCCTTATTATGTCCTACAAAAGGTACATGTCCTCCCAATTATGCATCCTCTAAATATTGGTTATGTTGTGTGAAGTTACTGTATGTCCTAAATATCTGTCCTGATTATGTCCTACATGTCCTACATATATGTTTAAGGTACATGTCCTACATATTTGCCCTAAGTATGGATCCCAATTATGTGTCCTTTATAAATGTCATTAGTTGGGTTGGGTTCAGTAACAACCCAGAACATTACATCCTTAACTTTGTTTGAGGAAGCTGAATGGATATCGTTTACTTTGGAATTAGCAGGTAATTAAGACAGTAATTTGCCAATATATCAAAGAGACAAGAGAGTTAATTAAGCCCTTCAATCTTCTCAGTATGTAGGTACACTTTTAAAATAAGGTTTATAAATTATATGATATTCTAACAAAATATCTATGTTTTTACGCCAGATTTGCACTATTTGTGTTTGTAAAAAACTGTCATGTCCAGCAATTACACTGATTTTGTATTTGAATCCTAACTTGCCTTATAGTACCAACTATACCTACATATATATTTTCTCAGTTCTCACTAAACTTCAAAGACAATTCTTAGAATTTCTCACGAGAATCCGATTAAAGTTCTTGGTAATTAACCATGTCATCAGTGTTTGGATTTGCATTGAAGAGTCATTTGTTATGTTGAGAGCAGGATATCTCTAAGGTGTTTTCTATGAGAGGGACTGAACTTTATATCACAGAGTTCTATGTTGTAGAAAGTGGATTTGAAGCACGACTTTCACTCGGTCCATGTTTCTTTGAAGAATTCTTGTTGATGTCAACATCGGGTGCAAGCCATGCACTACATTCTCAAAGTACTCGTAGGCAATATTCATCAAGAACATCAAGGCTAGATCGCATGTCGCGGGTTCTACGCCCCAGCACTTCCTGTTGTGGAGCAAACCCACAATGAGGCTTGATTTATGGACTGCCGGTGCAGACATGCATGTATCTTGTCCATCAGGCAGAAAATTGAAGTGTTAGGCATGGAATCGGAACGACCATTTAGCCACGTTTGCCCCGCATGGAGTATTGTCCGCGGATCGTACCGCCGTAAGATTTATCCCCGGGCATGACGGCAGGTCGTCAGTCGGGGTCTCCACTACGAATTCATCATGTAAAGTGCTTTTCAATTGCCAGTGTTAGGCTGTAAGTAAGCACGGTTGTCAACTGCCATCTTGGTGTGCAGCAGAATCGGTGGAATCGGGAATGCATCGTGTCGTTGTCCGCACGTCCACTGGACAACAGAAAACAAAACATGCACACGTGTGATGTCACCGCGCTGCTGGATTCCCAGTTTTGTTTGTCAGTGAAGGGAAAAGAAAGCTAACTGCGACCAATTTACCAGTAATAGAATGTGGGAACGTGTGTTCTCTAGCCACTTAGCCACATTCAAACAATGCTAATCATGATTTATCTAACGTAAATGCATTCTAAAAATAGACACAGTGTTGTTTTGCTTTTCATTATCTGTTCTTCCACTGTCTATAGATATAGCCTACACACACACACAGCGAGAAATTTGGTTTAAATTTTGCCAATTATTAAAAGGTAATTTTAATCCAATATCTAACTCTCTATATGTATCCAAGTATTGTTTTTGTTGTTGTTTTAATATTTTTATTTTACCAATTATTAAAAGGAATTTAATGCAATATCTATCTATATGTTTCCAAGTGTATTGTTTTATTGTTTTAAAATGTTTCCACTTATTAAAAGAGTATCTTAATCTATGTATAATGTTTCCAAGTATTGTTTTTATTGGTCATGATCCTGAACTATATGCACTGTATAGTACATGGTGTTTATAGCCAGCTTGGATTAAGACTAAAATTGAATCTACATGGAAGTGATGAGGCAGTAGTTCCATGTAGATTAAATTTTAGACTTAATCCAAGCTGGCTATAAATACCATGTACCATGTACCACATACCATGAGGCAGTCGTTATCTTCCACGGGCGGGTGACCGGTGTACATCTTCTGGAATATATCTACTGTTGCTGATTAACTTTGAGACCAGGCCTTCCTCCGCTAATTGTTTGCAACTCAGGGATGTTAACGAGGGCAGAGGGAGCTATTAGTGAATGAATGGGCCCCCAAACTGTGCCCACTTTACCTAGGATACCGTTATATGTAAATCGAACGATGGGACCTTTATGTTGCAGGGTACATTCAATGTGATATTTACTTGCGTAATAAATAAAGAGACGAGAAAATAAGGTTATACTTGTTCTCTTTACCACTAGCTAAATGGCATTATTGTCTGTTTAGAAGTTTAAGGATATTGAATGGATAATGTTAGCGGGGAAATGCCAGTCGCTTTTGTTATTCTTCGACAGATGGGATATATTTGATGATTTGTGATGGCTTTTAGTTACTTTGCAATTACAGACATGGTTGTTGATGAGATTTTCAAAATTGAATGTGAATTGTGAACTGTTGAATGGAATCGAAATGGCTATCGTTTGGAAAACTTTGAATAATTTTATTATTAAACTTTCTATTGAGGTACTGATGACACCTCCACAATCCCCAACCACATACGTATGGCTGAATCTTAAAATGATTACTTCGAAACATTAACAAATACTTTAATTCTATTGTGAAATAACATGTGCACACGCACATACACACACACACACACACACACACAAACACAAAAACACATAACTGTTTGTTGTAACCAGTTTTTATTGATGTTCGAAGAACCATGTAATCACGTGTTCCATGCACTCTAAAAGTGAAACATTGGACCCATTCCTACAACCTAACTAGGAAATTGTTTTGTTTAAAAACAGAACTTTTTTCACTTTTTAATTTGATGATTGTTTTACTGTTCTAATTCATTGGAACACTCTGAATATTTACGGCAGCATATAAACATTTTATCATGTCGGAGCAAATGTTATTGTCAACTTTTCATAGTAATTTATGATACTTTCCGTCAACGGATTTCTCATTATATTCAGCAATACTAGCTCGAGGTTATTACATTTTTCTCCTTGTTCTTAACAAACTGCTGCTTGTATTAATGATAAAACATGCAGAAAGTAATTAGTAGTGATATAAATTTGATCTTTAATGCATCCATCCTTTGAAATGTTCAAAGGTTGTCAACTGATATACAATGTTTTGTTTTTTAAGGTTCTCAGATGATGTTATATATGATGATTCATGCTTTTTTATGGTATTGATGTTGCATGCAAACTGCAAATCAATTGTCTCTCCAGACCTATTTGTAATGTAGTAAACGCAATGTCTTGAGTTACATGATATTATGTAACTTTATATCATTACGTATTTCCATCCTTTTTCTGTCATATGCATCATCGCGTATTGGTGAAAGTTTTGTGCTGCGACATCAAACAGCACATTAATCACTCAATGTAATGTACAACACACTACCACAAAATCACGTCCATTTCCAATATGGCAATAATATCTTGCAATAACTCCAGTTTTCAAATAAAAAATGGCATCGGTTTTCAGTAGAGTATGTGTGTGTATAATGGAGAAGTGTAATTAAATCATGAAACGTATGAATGTGTGTGGGTAGAATTTTGATTTTTGTTTTATTGGTACGTGAAATAGTTGGATATGGGATACGGAGACCAGGGTTAAAGTATGCCATGTGTACCGGAGCAGCAGGATGCATAGGATCGTCATAAAGGTCAATTAACAGTATAACAAATGAAAACAGATGACCCCCGAAAAGCTATTAAGACTAGAGGAAAAATCCATTTTAAGGCAAAAAAACGAATTGCACAAGTAGAGGAAGTGACAACAAGCTGGGAGACGAGACTAGAGTCGGTACAAAACAAGGCAAGAGAGAAACACATTATTGAACAGAGCATTTCAGTATTGATGACGTTGTTATTTTCAAACTTCCTTCCATAGTATGTGTGTGTTGAAATTTTAAAGCTTTCAATAAATCCTAGATTATAAGAGACTTCTGTGAGTGAACATAGGATCTGTTCATTTTGTGTGGCATGAGCTTGGTTTATGTACCTAGTGTGGACCAGCTGTATGTACAATTTCCGTATGTACGACTTAGAACATTATACACATCATCCTGTGTTAATTCATTCGGCAGAACTTCCTTTAACTCCCCTGTGAACAAACTCTGCTAAAAATACAGCCAATTATAGATATTGGGCTTCGATGTCTACCAGTATCAGAAAGTGCTACAGCTTGTATATCTGGCGTCCTTCCCATAGGTACGTCATTATGTATGGCTGAAAGGTTCCTTCAGCGATGTTAGGCAACAATTCACTTGGTCCTGGAGGTATGAGGTGGGACCTCAATGTCCAGCAACAAGAGCAATGTCTGGTCCTCCTGCTGTCCCTCCTCAATGTCTCAATGTCCAAGTTGTCTGAGATTGTATTGGACAATGCTACAAGGATTTATTTCACTATGCAATATCAAAATGAGCTACAGTTTTCTTGGCAGCCTTCCACTAGCTACAACATCAATGTCCAGTAGCTACAACATCAATGTCCAGTAGCTACAACATCAATGTCCAGTAGCTATGTCCAGTAGCTACAACATCAATGTCCAGTAGCTACAACATCAAGGTACAGTAGCTACAACATCAATGTCCAGTAGCTACAACATCAATGTCCAGTAGCTACAACATCAATGTCCAGTAGCTATGTCC
>JAUTBV010128958.1:0-12340 GCA_032361325.1 Lepetodrilus fucensis | reverse complement strand
AACAGTTCGTAGCCATACTATAAGAATCGCTAAGATTGTCTTACGATCGTAAGAACGTTTCGAGAATAGGCCCCCTGATCTCCAACCTTGGCGTAGTCTTGGAGCTAAGGGTACGTATCTTAGAGTTACCCCGCTTGGTACAGGAAACCCCTGGCCAGATTAATATTCGTGATGACTTACATGCAGACCGTTCACCAACGCACGACAACACTGCCACGGCATGTATACTGCCAGTTCACAAGACATATTATATAGCATGAGATTAAGTATGCAGGATTGGGGCTATGCATTTCGAAAGTGCACGTATGTCTTAGCGTAACTCGACATCGTCGAGAACTATACATATATAATATATTGAAAGTAATCTCTCAAGACGTTACACTTTCTGACATTGACCATTGCAAGAAGACATAAGTAAGCTATTCTCTCTGCCGCGCATATATATCTTCGATCAAAGTCAAAGTCAAGAATGGATGAGTCACAGACGATTTAATATCGAACGAATATATCCCTTGCATTGTCCCTTTCATTCAACAGACAGATCAACTCCTATATCCGTCATTGTCCTCTGTGAATCCTTACATTCCTGCGACACCCTGTCACCTATTGGCTGGTCGTCCTAGAAAGGGTTCTTTCTACATAAATGTCTGGTATAATCCACAAGGTTAGGCATGACCATTCAACGGTACTCAAATAGTACCTATGTGTTATATTATATGTGCAGCATGATTTTCATACAAAATCATGCTAATTCTCCTTTTTACCGAGGTATGTTGAATGAAACTGTGACTGAATCAAACGCGGAGTCCAGTGTGAGAAATGGCGGACAGAAGTCGTAAAACCAGTCATATTCTAATGGATGTGTTCTTGGCGTTAGGCATTCGACAATCAATGAACAATCAAGAGATCACGGCCATAGAGATAATGGTCAGTAGTTTGTCATATACTATAGTAAGGAATTCCCTTCTTCTCACAAGGGTTCGTTTGCACCAGACGTAGGCACGTATAGGTCATGTGTTATTTAGTTGCTGCGAGTTGTTGTCCAACTGTAAGCAGACCAATGAGAGAAAACAATGTCATCATCCTCGAAAACTCAGGCCATTATGACTACGGTTAGTGTAGCCATAATGGTCTGGATTTTCGAGGATGTGAATTAATGTGATAAGTAATTAAATTCGAAACGTCTGGCTAACATGCGACGTTATACATGTACTTGTACTACGTTAAATATTCATGAAGGATAACAAGACTAACTTAATTTATATGGTATCATGAAATATATTTAGTATATAATAGAGAATTATGAAAATAACCGATGGGAGATTGAAACCAGTCTATCTCTTAAACCAGTCTGCCGCCTAGATACGACACCGTTGTATATATAAGTCATGCGCAAGACGCTCTGGTGTGATGTACCGTTACACTATTTGAGGTCAGAGGTCACTAACCTCCAGATTAAAGACACCGCTTATTACTTGGACTCTGTCCACTTTCTGTCCCGCTGGTCAACCAGCCCTGGTCCACTTACCTATATAAGTACATAGTAACGGTTCGTACGTATTGACCACTGGCCAGTCAAGGGGCATTTAGCTGACCATAGGCAGTAAATGACGTATAAAAGTGTTGGACTTAACCAGATAGTAACGTAGATTTCATCCCAAAGAGTACTGCGGATGCTGTGAGTAGGGGTAGTTAGGTAATCTTTGGTGTTGTCAATATTTGTGTTGGCGAATGGAAGGAATGTCGATCAAGCAGCAGTCACACGATTTAAACAATATTTATTTTATTTTAAAGTTTTACGTGTGTAAATGCAATAATGTGTATCACGGCAAAGGGGTGAGCAAACAATGATATATTAAATGCTGCTTCGCTGTAGTATTCACCTAACAATGTTTCTAATAATACTTTGTTTATGTCGCGTTGCTAATTATAAATAACAACAAAAGCTACTATTCTAGGAAGTTGGTGTTATTTTTAAAACATGCGATAATTACTTTCAACAGCTGCAGATATAAGATTATTTATAAACAGAGAAAGTTTAATATTGCAATTTCCTGAACGTGTTAAATGTACTAGTACTAGGGCAAAACATAGATTATTACCGATACCATGTGTCGTCTCATTTTAGAAAATGTTTACAGTGGCAAATGCTCAGCTAACTAAACCTTTATCGCTTAGTTCAACTCGAATATAATATGTAAGCTTATATGATCACATACTTTCCCATTAAAGTTCCCATGAGACCAACCAAGTACACGGTTGACCGAAAGGATAAAATATAAATTGGTGCATGTAAGTAAGGATGTAGTGTTGACCACTGGTGTATATAAGTCTACATAAACTGTATCCTTGTTGACCTTGGGTCCACATTTACTGTTGACCGCGACTTATGCAACAGACACTTATACCCTCGGAAATGTGAGTAACGATCTGAGAAATTCTTCCAGTCAATATTTGAGAGTTCACCGAATATCACTAATGAGCGCTAAGAAACCAATTGAGGAAACAACTGTGATTGTACAAACTAGGATATACCTGACTGTCCTGTACCCTAGAGTTGACTTCAAACCATGTGTATAGATGTTTGGTTGTTGTTTAGTAATTCGAGAAGGGAGGTTCGCGTGAAGTGGACGAGATTTTTATATTAAGGAGAAATTGATTCAGTGTTATTTTACACCGTGTGTGTGTATTCGCTACTAAATCAAGGAAAGCCACAAGTACCAAACAAATCCCAGGATTATTCAACCAAAGTACATGTCACAACACGTCCAAATAATGACAATTCCAATGTTCCTTTAAGTATCATTATACATGTAAAATATTCAACAGTGATGCAAATATATAATTATTTGTCAAGGTCCCTTTAAGTATCATTATTGTCCATGAAAATATGAAAAATCCTCATGGTTGCGCTATTACATCACACTGGTTAGTGGGAACCGGATCCGAACCGATTCTCCGTAATCGTTGAGTCCAACAGCTCTAAAATAAACAGTTTACACGTCAGGCTGTCAAATCTGATAACCCATCATTAGAGCTAATTACTTGAGTGTTATTAATTACAATTTGACTCCTCCATCCCCTATGCGACATACGCCGCGCTGCGTTTTCAAGTGTCCGTCATCTCACAACACACGCATCTGATTATTCTGTCAGTTAAGAATATAATCAAACAATCTATATATTAATAAAGTATCTGCCAGCTCTTGGGTATACAGACATGACGTAACGCAGTGATACTATCGCGACGAGAGTCAATCTCCTGCCATTTCCGGTTGTTATTCTTACGTTATGCGTTCATTGAAGCGATGTAAATTGAGGAATAGAAAATTTACCCGAATTCCGAAATCAGGTGTTTCCTGTCGGGTCAGGTTAATACAACTCTGGTGATGGTCAGTCTTGGACAGTCGTGGTCTGAGGGGAGGAAGTGGTCTGGAGACAAAATGTAATTAGATTAATGGCTGGGGGTGGGGGAGGGGGGTGACGGGGGTTGGGTGGTGCCCAGAAGGTCGAGGGGGTACCAACCAGTCCAGACTCTTGCTCTGACCATGAACTCAAATCTAAAACCAGGGGTCCATCATCTGGAAAGCGTGTCGAAATAAAATACTGGAATTGTTTATGTTGAATAAATATTGAAGAAAATGAAATCTGATAGACAGTTGTCCCCTGAATGAACTAACCTCGTCTCTGATTATTGATGAGCATCCTTGAATCAAACGTGGCATGGGAAGTGCAGATTGTTCAAGAACATGGCACGAACCAAGAACATACTTTACACAGTGACCATAATATATACTAGTGGTGCATTACTATATGTTCTACACAGAATGGACTTATTGGCTAATAAGTGACCCGACCCCGAGATTACGAAACGTTTTGAGTACGATTTCATGTTCAAGTTGATATTTTTTATGGGGATTTGAGTTGACAAACCTTTAAGTTGAGCAGGACCTCGTACTCAGAAAACTGTCGTGATCTCGGGTCCAGTACTCTATTCAAAAACGTAAAAGTGCGTACAAAATACGCATTAAATTACTAGAAATTGGTATCGGGATACAGAAGGTTAGTGATGAGACCGGATTAAGTTGGCACCAGATGTCTGGTCAGCACTGTCCTTTCGGCCACGGTCATTTCCGGTCACTCTTGACCCCGACGTGTTTTTAAAGGCCATGACGTCACTCGCTGGGTTGGGGAGGAGATGGACAATGTTAATGATACCCACATCTGGGTCTCAAGGCTACCAGAGTGGACACTACGGTGGAGTGTCGAATATAACGATAGGTTTAATTTTTAGTAGGAATAGCAAGAGCAGGTGTGGTGACTCTCGTGTTTTTGAGTGGCTTGTGACATTTTCATATTTACTGCGTGTTTAATATACTAAGGAGTCCTGTCGATAGAGACCCGTATATAGCTGTACACAAGCAATATAGTCAAAAGTTCAAAATTAGTTTCCATTTTTTCACTGAATTTCCCTCTGCCCATGACTGGAATAAAACGAATAATTTCCAGAGTTATTATCGTCATATGTAAATATAATAGGCCTGTGAACAGTAAACACATTATTTAAAAACAAATAAATTGAAATATTCTGTGGATGATTAGGCGTACTGTGAATACGATATTTCGTCTGTGGAATGCTCTTGCTGTACTATGAGTGCACTATATACTAGAATGAGTGAATTACTGTTGTACGTCACATAGGGCACTATAAAAAACATTAGACATGTTTTTGTTGCCTGTGTTGACGAAGTTCAGATACAAAACAAACCAGTGTCCTAAACGATCAACCCTCGGTGCATCGCATCTGGCAGTTCTTCACATCTGACCTTTAACCTCTGTCACATTTCCATCTGTCGACGGCCATTGCATAATATGACCCGGAAGTGTACCGCGATTAGCGCACTCTAAATTAATCACAGTTGAGAAGCGCCGGGGTGTCACTTTAAGTGAAAACAGACTACTTTCATTGACAATCACAGTCATTAAAGGCCCACTGCGTTTGTTTTGTCTCCTAACATGGACGCTTGACCCACGTCTCCTTCACGTGCGTCTTCTGAATTGGATTTTGTGAAACGTAATGACCACCACATTGCTTGACCACCGTCCAAACTGTCACCTGATCACCTGTCTGACTAGCCTTCAATACTGACACGGTGTTGGCAATATCAGAATTATGCAATAGAAATTAGCCCATTGCAGCTAATCCGAGCTATTACAATATGTGTCTGGCTAATTAAGAATATATGAATTCTTGTGAGACGCTACGGGTTCCTCGTTGCTTCCATGGTGTGGCTTCGTATAGGCTTATCTAATTGTTCTAGTATTTTCTATATCATTACTATACTAGTAGTTATATTGTTGCTGTTATTTTATAATTAGGACTTAGAGCCGCTTTCAAGATTATTTAGAGATTATTTAGAGATTACATAGAGATTGCATAGAGATTACTACAGCTATGGTATTTTTGTTGTTGCTGCTGCTGCTTCTACTCCTACTACTACTACTGCTGCTACTGCTACTACTAATACTAGTACCCCGTCAATGGATCAACATGCACTCACTTTACATTATCAACTCCCTTGGGATCATACAATTAAAGCTGCCAGTTAAGGCGCTATAGTAGGGAGGCAGACTACTGAAAAGGGCCTTATTTTAGAAGTTCGCTCAACTAGTTAGTTTGCATTCACAATCCCATCTTATCCTCATTCCGGGTGTACTGGATCAGTGTGGATCGAAGCACTTTGCTCAAGATTGCTACACGATGGCTCGAACCCAGGACCTCCAGGTTATGAAGCAGACTCGCAACCTCTAGCCTCGTACTACGACTACTGCTTAGAAACTACTGCTGCGCGTTGCTGCTGCTACTACTACTACTGCTGCTGCTGCTACTACTACCACTGCTGCTGCTACTACTGCTACTATTACTACTTCTATTACTACTACTGCTGCTACTATTACTACTGCTACTACTACTACTACTACTACTTCTACTACTACTACTGCTATTACTACTACTACTGCTGCTACTACTAATACTACTACTACTACTACTTCTACTACTTCTACTACTACTACTGCTGCTACTATTACTACTGCTGCTACTATTACTACTGATGCTACTATTACTACTGATGCTACTACTACTACTACGGTAGTGCTGCTGCTACTACTACGCACTAATACTACTTCTACAATCACCACCACCACTACTTCTGTCATTACAAATGCTAATTCATCCTAATTATTTCATAATCATAATCACTCATAGGCTACATGCTAAATCGGAAACATATCAATTAATGCAAACGCTTTCAGGAAGATATTGGGTGTAGTTATCCGGAAGCGCACATGTTAAGTATAGGAACTAGTAGTATGGGAGACAGAACGTCATTTTTCACAGTGCGTTATATCGGAACTTACATTCACAAAGACAATGCCAATACCCTGACCTTCACCAGCTCATTATGCCCTGGTGTCACATTCCGTGATATCACACGGAATGACTCAATATTTTCGAAGATAGCTTGTAATCTCGCAAGCGACATCCATGTAACGTACGCGTCTTTTAATTGTTGGAGTGCGCGCAGGTCTATATTACGTCCGTCATTATAGAATAAATACAGTATGACTAGGAAGTATGAATAGACGATGACTAACAGAAACGTCCAAATTTGCGGTCAATACTATATCAACTTCAGTTTCGTAATAGACTTACAAAGGTTTAATGTTCACATGCATGTACAGACATTAAGCCCAAACCCAACACGTCTCATCGAAGTAAATTAAATAATTGTGCGGGTTGGTGAACTTTCCACCGATAAGCTATAGCTTAATATATTGCTTGATATAACATACAATCAACTGCCGAAGAAATGTACACGACACGCTACCTAAAATTATGCCAGTTAATTTCTATGCAATTGCAATATTATACTAATTTCCGTAAATATGCATAGCATTCCGGTGACATATGCTTCCTGTGGATTAACTTAATCCACCTAAATCCCGGCTCTAATTTATTACAAACTGTTCATGCGACGTTACGTAAACTTGCATACACTATATGCTTACAGAGGTCCAGACGACAGAAGTAGCTATATTGAGCATGCGTGACAGGAAGTCTCGTAAATCATCTTTGGTTCCCGAGACTTCAATTCTGGATGTATCATGGGGTGTGATGGCCCTTCTATCTTTGGCATGTATCAGGAGGAGTGCAGACCATTAAATCATCCACTTATGAGATGAACACATGGTAGCCCATTTATACACGTTGAATATAGGATGTAAATCATCGCTTCATTGAGATGCAAAGTGGCCAGTAAGGAGTGTCCTTGCTACATAGTGGACGATGAATAAGCTTAGCAACATCAGTTATTAATGTATGGCAGTTATGTGAAGACAGCTACTCTATTACAATACAAAAGACCTAAGCCTGTACGTAGTTTGAACCGAACAGGCGGACGTTGCATAGAACAATTGTTGTTACAATTGATTGTAAGTCAAATTTTCGGAACTCGCTACGAATGGTTGCATGTACCATTTGTATCGCTGCAATAGTTTTAGCTAACCAAGTTCTCAAGCATTATAGCAATACAAGTATCATATGCAATGAACTTAGGCTTGTAACGACTTCAGAAATCAATTGTAGTTAAACTGTTCTGAGCAACGGACCCCTACATCTTGTATACAAGTCTTGTTGTGACCAGAACCATTTGATTACCTACTAGTTTCTAGTACTTAGTCTCGTGGTTATCACTACTCTATCTGGCATACAGATCACAGTGAATGGTCTAAACATATGTATGTGGGAATAGTCTGGTAGTCCAGCATTACAATTCTCCCAAAAGTTCCCAGACTTCTGGAATCGTACGAGGGACAGAGAATCACCCTGTCTCACTTCATCATAAGTCATTTCTTTTTCGCTCAAGTTTTCAGAGCACGTCAATGGCTATCTCTCATCGGACATCTTAACGACTACTTGCTGACCCTGAATTCTGCATTGGGTGATAAAACAATTACAGCCCTATTTATTCTGTTGGTAGCAAGCCTGACTGTGTGAAGATGAGCTCTAACTGACATCCTTCAGCTTCTACGGTGTTCATGTATTTACAACTCGAGTTTTACCAAGCCTATCCTAAGACATGCTATCATACTGAGGTCACGCAACGACTTACACTCATCCCGGCTGTAAGCTTAACGGCCCTGTGACCACTCCGGCGACCATTTGCTTCTGTTTCACACTAAACTCGTCAAAAGTCGCTGATGTATGTTCTTGACCGTCCTCACTCATACTTTGATGTAGATCTCGGAGTCTGAAGTCATTTGCAGACACCGTCTTCAAAGGCGTATCGCCACCGACCACGGTTATAACCAACCCTGATGTTGTTTACATGCGACCCGAGTCCGACCCCCCAACCAGAAAAACAAATCAGGTGCCTGTCACGAATTCCCGTGATGAGTTGATCGAAAACAGAAGCAACGGTCATTGGTTAGGACGGTCTTTCATCCAACACTGATGTTGCGCAATTGGTATATCATTATAAACGCTGTAGTACCGCTATGTTTATGCTGCGGATGGTTAATGGATTCAAGAACACAATTAGATCGAATTACAATGTAAGCAATGCATATTTACAAATAATCGGGATGAACATAGTTGCATTTTAAGTCATTTATTCATTTCCAGACACTTATGGCCCCCGAGATTACGAAACATTCTTGAGTATAATTCCATAGTTCAACTCAAAGTATTGTTCATAAATCTCCATATGATATTCGAACGAGTATAAACTCGTACTCAAAAAGTTCCGTAATTTCTGGGCCTAGTGTACCTGAGAAGTTATCATATTTCGTATGGACTGGAATTATTCTAAAATATACATTTTGAAAATGAACCTACTGCTAATCAACAGTTACTGCCATAGTAGGACAATAACTTCGTTGGAATTTCACCTCTTACCTATTTAATAACTTAGAAACATCCAACGTACGTCAAACCTTCAGGCAATGACAGACTGTCATCGTAGCTGAATCTTGACAATTACAAGAAGCGATATATTACTCCCTCGATGTCTATTAGAGTGACGTCCAGAGTACGTTAATCAGCTTCAGCCCTATCTACAGTGTCACCAGACCGTGGCCCATCTGTCCAACGTTATCTCCACCCTGGATGCCAGCAGTTCTGGCATAACGACGTGGTAGCAAGAAAGAACCGTCCGTTGACAGCACAGTCAATTAGCAGTCTTTGGTTCGTAATAGACTTCACCGGGCCATTGAAGACTGTGTTGTTTCTATATCGGATATATTAGCAAATGTCATGTAAATACCACCGTATAACCAACAGTGCTTTCCACTATGCGTACTTTACAATCTATGGGCATTCGGTGAAATGTTAAATACAGATTGTTGAACGGAGAGCATCTTTAATAGTGTTCTACTTTAGATTAAATGTATGCGTGTTACTATTCAATTGAACCCATTCAATTCATGTACACAAGAAAAGAAAACGTATAAAATATGTCTTCGCATATACAGGGGATGGCATTATTTACAATCATTACTGGTACTACAAAGCCATGTATAATATTTAACTATTTTTTAAATACGATTGAGTCCGGGAGTCGGTCTTCCGACGTAAAATTAACAATTGAAAATTAAATCGATTAAATCTGGTAGACAAATTAGTCTTAGACTATCTATTAGATCTAACGATTAAATCTGGTAGACATACCAGACTATCTAGTAGACCTATGAATACCTGGTAGTTCATTTTGAGTTTGGAATTGACTATTATACACGCAGTACCCCGGAGAGATGACACGGCTACGTGGCTTATCACACGCCGCGATGTCCAAGCAATTGCCTTCGCGAACGACGTCATCAGCCAGAGACTTTTATGGCTCCTGTCTGTCAACCGCCTCCTGGAACTGGTTAACTCTCAGCATCTGTGGACACTTTATGTTCTTCGGACATGTCGATGTGTTCACGTGACCGTGGAATTCCTGCCTTTCTGGAATCTACATCTCCGCGATGTCAGTCACGTTTGCCATGTGGTGAACCCAACCGATTTATGGTCCCTGTTTTATTCCACCAGTGTTTTAGAAGCTGCGGAACAATATGTTGGTGTTGACATTTTACTTTATAAGACTGGGCTGGTCCGCGGGGTCTCTCCAGGGTGTCTGGGAGCAGGTTGTGGAATCTGCCAGACAGATATATTGTATAGGGTTCTAGAGCAGTGAAACGTGCCACCCACTGAGCAGGCTATCCTTCTTGTCAATGAACGCATGATGCAACAACTGGAATTGGGATTAGGTTAATGGAGATTGAATCTTTCTTCCACGTTGACATGTCTTCTGAATCTGCACCTAAGAGACATGTACGGTATAGTACAATATCAGAAAGCTCTTCAAAACAAACAACAACCTTGTTGATACATATTAATATCAAAATCCATATAATATCAGCAATGCTAAAATAATCGATAAATAAAGATTGAATCTTTGTTCCACCTTGACATGACTTCTGAATCTGCACCAAAGAGACATGCACTACCTTGTACGGCCAAATATCAGAAAGTTCTTCAAAACAAACAACAACCTTGTTGACTCATATTAATATCAAAATCCATATAATGTTGAAGCAATGCTAATATAATCGATAAATCTATAAATTAAAGTATTTGCTTGTAAATTATCCTTTTCAATAATTACTTCCAAGGCCAGATTACTCTGTCTGATCAATAAATTACTCGTGTTGATAACACGACCCATGATTATCTTATGCACTATTAATCAATACACTAATTCTATGAACTTATATCGTGCGAGACTCAGTGCATAAGGTGCATTCTCAAAGCGCATAAGGTGCCTTTCTCAAAGCGCTCCATTATTATTATTAGTAGTATTATTAGTAGTATTATCCACTTAAACCTCGGGCAAAAACATTTATTCGCTACAAACTACTAACTTACAAGAGAGCAATACATACCATACACACACACGCACACATACATACATTTAATAAATCATAACTAACTAGAACTGCCACAGTAGAGACTGATATTAGTATTATTATATAACATAATCAGTGGATCATGTTATTCTCTCTCTCTTTTTTCTTCTCAGCTCCCTGGGTAGTATACACAATGACGTCCTGTTGCTGTTCTTATATCCTCTTGATTTTAGAGTACGTACAATAATAGTTCCTGATTTCCGAGTTGGTTCAATCTGAAGCAAATACTGGCACTAGGTGCTAATAAACTTTGCATTGCTATTAAATTTTGTTCTCTCATACAGTCATAACATATTGAGTGCGTCGTTTTTGTCAATTGTAAAATTAGACAAAACCCTTCTGACTAATTAGATTGTAAAACGTCACGGTTGTAAATGTTTTCCAATAATTTCAATAATTCCGTGGAAAGTTACGTGTGCCTGTAACCCTGAGAGCCACCATTTCTCGCCAGTGCCAAAGATGACCAAAACAGGCGCCCGTCTGGTCAGTGTTATTGTTTAGAGTTAACCTCTTTGACCGCTGGATGTTATCTGAGAGTCCCACCGTTTGGTTGACACCGTGTCGGGTTTCTCTGATAAGCCAGAACGAACACTTGCAGGTAATGAACATTTTAAATGTCGCTCTGGGACAAATTAAATCAAATTCGTCGCAGGTTTACCATTTGATGGAATCAAGTAGACCAATTAGCGTGAGATTTGATATCGCGATTACTATGCGGGTTTGTAATCGGATGTGTCAAAGGATGGGCTGTTCTTTGTAAGACAATCTTATGAGGGTGTACGATCTCCACTTGTTGCTCATTACGATGCTATTACTTAGGTATGTGGACAGAAATATATGGGTTTGGTTTGATAAGAGTTCATTGGATGTCCGGTAGTTGTGTCCACAATGAAAGATGGTACTAGTATGTAATTGTACTATTAGGCCCCATAGCAATTATGATTAAACATGAAGATGTCTAGCTGGAATTCGTTTCCACGATTTGTAGAAAATATGTCTCCACTATGATAGATATTGGTGGACAGATATATTATTTATTGTTATTCGTAATGATGACTTTGTTTGCGTTGATCATACGTCAACCAAGGGGGTGGGGAGCGAGGGATATATATATATATATATATATATATATATATATATATATATAGCAAGAGAGAGAGAGAGAGAGAGAGAGAGAGATAGAGAGAGAGAGATAGAGAGAGCGAGAGAGAGAGAGAGAAATAAAGAAAGAACGAGAGAGAGAGAGAGAGAACGCGAGAGAGCGAGAGAGCGAGAAAGAGATTAGCAAATAACATTCATATGCATTATGTCACCTGTTGGTCTTATCAAT
>JAUTBV010128947.1:0-12342 GCA_032361325.1 Lepetodrilus fucensis | reverse complement strand
TCAAGCAGTACATATGCATGCAAGTCATGATATTAGTGAAAGATTCTAGAAAGTGACTTTAAACCCCAAACCAACCACACACAAAAATTGTTCATGAAAGATACCTTTCTGATGTGATATTGATATGATGAGCAGTCTATACTGTGGCAATGCAGATATCATCCTTGGTCTATCAGTACCAGCCGGTGCTCGCAGGTTTACTGCAACATTCAGCGCTATGGATGTTGTGGTTTTCTTCCTGTCCTAAACTGACCAGCCGTGATATGTCAAGGAATCTTGAAAGCAGCTCTAAACTACAATTTAAATAATACTAAAAAATTATGCCAGTTATTTATTCACTTGTATATCCATTTTGTATCATTGCAAATTGCCTATTAATAATAAGACACACATACACAAACACACAAACAAAACAAAAACTTGAAATTTAATCATGCTATAAAAAGTAATGATCTCGTAAACAGGAAATGTAAGCTTGTTTATTAGTACGAAATCTAATTAGGCAATGTTTACATTGCTAAGGAATGTCTATTTTTGACATGATAGTGTTAATTGAATTTTAAGCTACAGGGTTTTCATGATGTATTGGCAGTGCACCATACAAGAGATAAGATTTCTTGCCGGAAAAACCAGGAGTTGAGTCTAATGTAGATCTAGCATCGTTCTGTAGAACTGTGCCCAGGTGCACATAGTCAAGCCTTGTTTTCATGTGCATTTAACCCTCTATATGCTGACAGCAGCAAGAGATGCCAACAATACAATATTTGCAATTAATCCATTTGACTATCCAGACTCAGAGGGTGAAAGTAAATAGCAAATATAAATTATATGGATTGGTATTATATTTATATGAAAGTAGCCGCTGAAATTCTTTACAATCTGACTTGTTCTCCAAGTAATCTAAACTTGCTTAACTGATATAGGGGATGTTTTGAATGGGAGCATTTTAGTGAGTAACAAGTAGACTATCCATTTCTTGGAGGGTTAAAGTAAATGTATATTGGTATTATTTTTATATGAAAGGATCCCCTGAAATTCTTTACCTTGTTCTCCAGTAATCTAGACTTGCTTAACTGATCTAGGATGTGATTTTGAAGACAAGTACTGTAAAACAGGTATCAATCGCGTGTCTGTATGTTTCACGAAATTTCACGATCTGTTTGATCATGTATTTAGGAAACACATGAATAATAAGACTTTCGTTTTTTACTTCCGATAGCCACTAATTTAATCACTGGAGGCAATATTACCAATTTATACCTGACCGGGACTAATTACTGTTGAATATGTCAGTGACAACCGCACATGTAATTTTTAACAGATTAGCCTGTGAGTAGGATCCGAGTTTGGTGAAGTTTTTAATTGGCCCAAAAAATGTATTTTGACATACTTGGACAACATGAATTTAACAAATCGTGAATATATTTTTTTTCTTAACTTTTGCAAAATCGTGCAAAACCATTTTACAGTATTTGGGTTAGAACAAGACTTGACACAGACTATGAGAACAAGGTGTGACACAGACTATGAGAACAAGGTATGACACAGACTATGAGAACAAGGTGTGACACAGACTATGAGAACAAGGTAACAAGGTGTGACACAGACTATGAGAACAAGGTGTGACACAGACAAGGTTTTTAATACACATTATAAGTGTACATATACACAAGATAGTTTTCCCCCTGACCAGATAAAAACCTGCACTCCCTGTACCCAGTTTGTACGAGTGTTGATTCACGCCGACTGATTGGACTAATGGAGACACCACGGCTAACACTCGCCACGGAATGTACCGCAGACGTAAACATTTACAAATTACGTGAAATGAAGCAGAGGCTCTGGCCGTGGCGAATGAGGAAGCAAGCTCAAAAATAACACCACGATGGCGAGAAAACCACACGTTATTGGCATGTTTTCCCAGGGAATAAGTTAATAATATCTGGATGGCCTCGGAAGCGCTTGTCAAACTAGGACGTAGGTTTTCCTGAAGCCAGGGATCCGGGTCTCGTTACTCAGTGTATGAAAGACCTTTATCGCCACAATACTTGAATATATGGTGAGCTAGAACTATTGTAATGATAAAAGTGGTTCGTGCACCAAAACTTACACTTGCCGTGTGCATTGGGCTTTGCCATATTCTCAAGTATTGTAGAGATAAAAGTGTTTCCTGCAATGGACTTACAGTTGTAGTGGGTACCTGAAATTTGACAAAGACAATTATAGCTATACATGCTCTGAGCAACGGGGCCCAGGGGTTTCTCTGAGAACCAGAGATGGGAGGCAATTTCCTTTGGATACAGTGCTAAGACAAATACACAAGTCTGTCGTATTTATTGTTGTTAGGAAGCTGGTTTTACACACAAAAGTGGGAGTCTGATCGTTATGTTTTGATTGATTGAAAGAAGGACGGAAATGTGATAGCGTTACCTTTTCTCTCTCTCGTCAATTTCCGTTAACAAACAAGTTATATTGGTAAATTGGTTTGTGATATCTACTTGGGATTACTTGAGCGATATGAACTTGATTTAGGCATGCTGAAAATAGTTACAATATTATGTAGTACAATATTAAATTTAATTTCAACATATTTTATTGTCACAAATTCAATAGAATCAGACAAAAGCTAAACACTTATCTAGTGAGTACTATCCTTAAATATTAAATTCATCCTGCAATATTATTCAAAAGCAGTGCTTTATCTACAGGGCATCTGCAGTTGTATGTAACATGAAGAAGGTTAAATTCTTGTAATATTTTAGCACTGTGTGTACTTTATTATCAGTAGACACACATACCGTATCTGCATACCGGTAGTTGTTTATCGATTCTCACTGTAACATTAACCAACAAATCACTTGCTGACTGCATGGTCAATTACGATGCTTGTTTTGTCTACGAGTGTATGAATAACATTAGAAAGAAAAATACAAAATTTCCCCTCCTAACGTTTGATCTCCATCTGTATTTCAGCATTATTTTATATAGCGCTAGATGTGTTGGGATTCTTTCTTAGCCCATAAAGCTGCCTTTTGATCTGATCTTTTGCCGATATTTGTTCAGTCAGGTGTGTAAGATCCTCTAATGAATTATCAGTTGAGCGTGAAGACACCTTTGATCCAGGTCGATTTCCAGATACGAACATGATACTTTTGACAGTGCATTTGCTTGATGGATGTGTTAGCATTGTGTAAGAGATTTACATGTTTTGCAACTGGTGAGGATTAAATCTAGGAGGGAATTTATCGACAAGGCCCCATAATGAGGCTTTTATGATTTCCTTCAATTTACCTACGGGTTATTTATTTGACTTTTGATCTCTTTAGCTATGGCGTGGTTTTCATGAGTGTAATTTATGTGGATGTTGTGATGGACGAGACGAGAAGTTTTATTCTAAAATAATGTTGGTTGTATGGGTGAAATATGACATAAAGTACTAATTTATTCGTTCTCAAAGATTCTCGCTATAGTGACATATTATACAATACAATACAATACTATACAATATACAACACAATACAATACAACAATATACAATACAATACATTACAATACAATATACAATAATATACAATATAATACAATACAATTATTTAAGTTGCTCTACCATAATATCTATCTAGTCAAATATCCAAACTTTCTTTCAACTGGAACTGGAAGGCATATTTTGTCAATTATGTAAATTTATGTCTATAGTTATACTTTTATTTTATGGGCCAGTCACCTTATGGGCCAGTCACCTTTTCGACATGTACGTTATAGCTGTATATTAGTTTAACACAGAAGAATTTCCAAACATCTATAATCTTCAGGTACTTTTAAAGAACTTGAAGATTAGTTAGAAGAAGAATGGCACCATATATTCCTAAAGCCGAGTTCTGAAATTGGGTAGAAAACTTCCCCACACAATATCTGCTGGCCCTTTGTTTATTTTGTTGAGTAATATTGGCATTTTTCATGCTTGTTTTATTTTCTTGCATCTCGTAAATTAACATTGTGATGTAAAGCATTAGTTCAATCAATCAATCAATCAATCAATCAATCAATATATTGGAAAAGTACTAAAATGTTTGTTTTTATTTTCCAGGCACAGCTAAGACATCATGATGCGAGGATAGTAGAAGCAAAAGCTCTCAAAATCAAAGAATGGGTTTCCAACAAACTACATGAGGTAAGCTCATATTTTTTATATCCATTTTTAACCCTCTCTCTGCTGAATTATACACAGACACTGCTCTATGGGCATCTATGGTTGCCTTCAGCATGGAGAGAGAATACTACGGTTGCCTTCAGCATGGAGAGAGAATACTACCCACAATGGTACCGGAATATACATGAACCCTCTCCATGCTGGAACCAGCGATGCCATAAAGAGCAGTGTCTGTGCCTAATCCAGCAGGGAGGGTTAAGCATAATATATTCATATGTATGTAATGCCCATATATGTATATTGGATGTTGTTAATGTTATTTCTGTTGTTGTTGTTGTTGTTATTGTTGCTGTTATTGATGTTGAAATTGCTATTGTTGCTGTTATTGATGTTGATATTGCTATTGTTGCTGTTATTGATGTTGCCGTTATTGATGTTGATGTTATTCTTTTTTATGTTGTTACTGATGTTGTTGATGCTGTTGCCATTATTGATGATGTTGTTATTAATGTTGATATTTGTTGCCATTATTGATGATGTTGTTATTAATGATGATGTTGTTGTTGCAGCTGGAGGAACAGAACCAGGAGATCCAGCACGAGAACGACATGCTCCAACACCAGGTGGCGCTGCTCAGAGATCGGCTCCAGTCTCTGCCCGCACAGGCCATCAAGGAAATATTCCGTCTCAGTCTTGAGATGCAGGCAAGTCGTCAAAAAAAACATTAAACTTAAAATGTTGTTGTTGTTTGCATGAATTGGCACTCTCCACAATCATGTTCCCCTAATAATAATAATAATAATAATACTAATACTAATAATAATAATCTCCACATGTTATATTTCCAGGACGGACCAATTTCCAGATCACCCTCCAGGAGTTCCGTGCCGCCGGAAATACCAAAACGGCCTCGGAGCTCTTTACTGGAAGCGATGCAACACGAAATCACGTCTAAGCAAGGCAGCGACGAAGATCTAGACGGGCACATTTCGGAAGGAGAGAGCGACGAATCCATGGGGGACATGGACCACGAACAACTATACCAGGAGGTGGATGCTAATCACGAAAGCATCTACGAACCAAAACGCACAAATCCGCCGCAGATCAAAATCGAACGTAAAATCCTCCAAAGTGCGAACCTGTTGGATTCGTTGGTCAGTTCGTGTAACGGCAGCGAGGAAATGCTGGAGAGAACCAGAGTTTCCATGTCGGAGATCGACAAAGATTACAACGGACAGGACGACAACGACCAAGATCTCGTCATCTCAGAAGAAATCACCCCGATCAGTCTCACCCCCAAGACTCCGCTCACGCCCCTCACCCCGTTCCTCCCAGATGCCCCTCCCAGCACACCCACAAACTTTTTCGGAGTGAACTTCGAATCTTCCAGCGTTTCCGCGTTGGCCACGTTACCGCGAATGCGAAAAGACTTTAAGCCGATGCCAACGATCACGTTACAGTTGAGTGGCGCCGGCAGCGAGAGCGTTCCTCAGGAGTTGGTGACGGGGGTGGACATTCAGGTGCATCAGTTCGCGAGTTCCGCAGCCTCGGATGTCGCGGTGTCAGAGAGACGATCACCTTCAGCGATGGAAAACAATAACCTGTCAAACCCGACTGACCAAACCTACACACCTCAAACTCAGGATAAACCTATTACCTCGGTATGTTTTTGTTTGTAAAGTGTACTCTAAAGTAATCTGGAAATTTGAACCACAGAATTATTATTATTATTATACACATTAATATAGTGCATATATCGAGGAAATTTGTGGACATAGATGTATGTATAGTATTTGGTTTGACACACTACAGACCCTCGTTCCACAGAGCGGTCCCAGTACTACGAGAGTCGTAAATCGTAAATGTTATATGACATTATGACTTGTAGCGCTATGACTGTATTGTTCCATGGTACAGGCGCCTGGTGTGATAAAGGCCTTCATGTGAACCCTCCAGAATAGTTAGTTAAATATTGTTCTCTTTGCTACTCTCCGATGGCCTATTCTAGACATGGCTGTTACCTCCCTTGACACATCAAGGGAGACAATTCCAACAAATTCCTTGCACATTGAAAAGTTCAAAGAGTATCATGGTTATAAGTCTGTTTTAACATTCTGGATGTAGTTTTTGTGCATCTGTTTGGTTTTGCTATCAAGTACACAATTAATTGTCAGTTTTTAACTTTGCAGGAAAAGAGAATCTATGCAGTTGCTAACAAGAGGACCAAAGCTTGGAGGAAAGTGTCGGAGGTTAAAAGTAAGTTATTTGAGAATCCATTGGCTCGAGTGTATGTTGTTACATGCTTATAATAATTAGTTGTCAGGAATATTACATGCCAGTTAGTACCTTTATCGGGCCCCAAGATTACTAAAGTTTCCAGATCACATTCCAGATCCATACACCTTCCTGACATACAGGTGTAGTGATATATACTGTAAATCATGAAATTAATGCGAGCAGAATATTAATGCGAAAAATGCGACCACCGTATTGTGGCATTTAATTGCTGCGCAGTAAAGGTAAGACTTGGAGGGAAACATGTATGGAGACATGGCCGTTCGTATTTTATTGGTGTCGCATTTATGTCTAAAATCTAGAGGTCGCATTAAATTAGTGACACATTAATTTCATGATGTACAGTAGATGATCCTTTAAAAGTGATATAATTTGGTTTCTTATCTCAACAAATAGGATGCCAGGTTTCAGAAACATGTGTCCATTGTAAAACAAAATATAGTTACTAATATTAACATTAATCATTTACGAGTACGACCAATAGAATGGATAAGGTCGTTGCTCACCCGTTCAATGGGTCCACACACACAGTTGACAAGGACTCCGAGTGCAGATCTCTGAACATCGGGATCCGCCAGAATCTCACCTTCAGCCAGACCAATAATAACACTGAAAGCGTAAGAAGAAAAATATGATTTTGGTCTCTTTCTCTTGTCATTGTGCTTAGGTTTAGTGTAAACTGCTACAAGTTTACAATTTACTTTCTGTCCGACGCATGCGCAGTTACACTGTGCAGTGTTGATCCTTGGTAACTGCGCATGCGTTGGACAGCAAGTACAGACAGAACAGCTAGAAAGGAGCAGCCCCCTAGCTTGGCTTGTATACTCCCCAGGGAGTTGATTACCTGATGGCCGGAGTGGAGACGTTGTTGGTCAGTTTGATAGACTCCAGTAGCAGCAGCTGAGAGTTGGGGCTGACCATACACAGCGAGATGACGTCCAGGGCGCTCTTCAACGTCTCCGGCCTGAAACAGAGACCGATACTGTCACAGGAACTGTCGCTCTACCGAATAATATCTCACTCTGCCACAATATAATTCTGAGGGCACTGTAGCTCACAGGACACTCAGAATAATGGCATCAATGATTACTAATCTGATTGGAAATTCTGTCGTTAAAATTAATTTTGGAGTATTTGATTTCGGGAATTAGAGAAGCTTTCAAGAAGCATTGACCGCATATTTATACTAAAATAAATTATCTTGCTACTCACTTTCCGGGGTAGCTGTTCCACTCGGTGGCCATGGCAACCAGCTGCGTGAGGAGCTGAACGCCCCCTAGCCGCTGGAACGTCTCGTCAGGAAACCAGTGAGACCTCAAGGGGAGTAACTCCATCAGGAGCTCGGCGTTCTCCTGCACTATGCTGGGGGTGAGCTTCAGAGGCTGAAATCAGAAGGTGAAGGTGAGTGGCTGGGACAGAAACTACTAACACAGGAGAGCAACGCATTCAGAATACAGTCTGAAGTAATGTTCACCGGGAGTCGAGCCACGTACCTTGTAAGCAGGCGTCTCCTGTAATGACGAACCGCCGTCGTTCCTGAGATGAGATCTGCGGATCTCCTCGGTCTTGATGATCAGGTGAGACTCGAAGTACCTCTTGAGCGCCGCGCACACATGTCGAGCCGCCTGCCTCATGGTGAAGATCTGGTCCTCGTTCAGAGTGTTCGTACGTACATCCACGTTGAGAATCTCCAGTGTGCTGATCTGTAAACAGAATAATAATAATAATAATAATAATGCACCACACTCGAAAGCATGCTCATAGTGCCACATTATTATCCCAGTCAATTGCACTCAATTCCTTCTCAACTCCCTGGGGAGTATACAACCCAATACCTCAGCATGTCCATAGAGCTGCAGACATTGGCTTGGGATGATAGGACTAGGGAACAATTCTAATCACTGCCATCTCAGTAGTAAGTTGATGGTTGGACTGATGTTTCACGATTTCTATCCGTTTTGCGCGCGCATATGATATCACATACTCTTGCGACCGGATAGGATTTCTAGACTGGGCTAGACTGGGCTGCTCGAAAAACATTTAGTACTGAGTAGACTGAGCCAGGTCCGCTGTTTTTTGTGTGTATTGTTTTTGCACTTCGCCGCCACTTGACCATATTCTCGAACCAGACAAAACGGCTAGCCGGCAAGGCAAAAAAAGCGCAGGTAATGTGGCAGTACAAGGTAGTACAACACAAGTGAGTGAGTGAATATGGTGTTTGGAGTTTTAACGTTGCTGCAGGCATCTTTCACCCATTTCCGACGAGTGAATATGAAGTTTAACATGGCTGCGAGACAACACAAAAACATACCACGTTGAAGAGCCTTCTGAGGCCTTCCTTCTGGTCGAAGAACTCCAGGATGATGCGGAATGGGAATGCCTGGTTGAAGAACATGGCGGCATGACATCTGCTTGAGTCGTGCGAGCACTCGATCAGCCACATGACATAGCTGAAACAGATGCTCAGCCACGTACAGACAGTCAGAGGGAGGACAGTCTTGGAAATAACACTGTGCTACTACCCTCAGAAAATAATAGATTAAATACAAAATACAGACATTTATTACCATTCAGATACATTTCATTTACTCTCTCTCTGCTGAAGGCAACCACAAATCCAGCAGAGAGAGGGTTAAAGACATCAACTTACCTCACAAGGTCCGACAACACATGCTCAGGCAACAAACACACCTGAAAACACAGAGTAGTCAAGTGAGTGAGTGAATATAGAGTTTAACGTTGCTGCGGGAATCTTTCACCCATTTGCGACGATGAGTAGTCAAGTATTAGTGACCTAAAGATTTTTTTTTTTTTTTAAAACAAATTTGGTTACAGTCTATAATACCTCTCTGAATTATACGCTACATAATAGTTTGGCATGAAATGCATCAACACCCATATTTGATAAGATCATTTCTGTAAAAAGTTTACGGAATAGAAAAAAGAATTAATAATAATAATAATAATAATAATAATGTACAAGCAATGGAAAATCGTGTGAAAGAATCCTGTGGTGAAAGAATTCCTCTAGACTAAGCTATAGGTCTGTGATTATGGAGTTTAATGTCGCTACGGGTATCTTTCACCCATTTGCGAGGTGGTCGACCAACGACAGTTCAGGACACGGTCCTCACCCTCTCCATGGCGTCCTCGAAGTAGGACAGGTAGTACAGACACAGCGACACGCCGGTGGCCGCGATGGATGGCCGGTACACCTCCAGGAGTCGGCCCACACCTCCCACCGTCAGGAACTCGATCGCAAACTTCTTGTGACACAGCAGCGTCGCCAGGTACTGGAAGTAGAACACAACCAAGAATAAAACTGCTGTCGATCGAAACAAACTACCATGAAGGGATTGTGATGGTAAAAGTGATAAACCATTTAAGTTAAATACAATTTGTGTACGTGTTCAGAATAGACAGTGTTTTTGACAACATGTAAAATGTGTTAAATATTACGAACAATGTAACAAACTTGTTTCATATCATTACGAAAGTGCTGGAGATTGTACTGAGACAAGACAAGCAACACAAAGACAAGAGGTACGTCTCACCTTCAATGCCTCGAATGCAAGACGGACATCTTTGTTTTCTCTCAGGTTAATGTAGTATAGAATCAGGTTCAGAGCGTTATGTTCAAAAGCTGCTCCAAGTAACTGGAAAACAACATCGAATAAAACGTAAAACAAGTAGGAAATATTTTAATAATTATTTTCTGTGCTTTCAGTGGACAGTGGTTTCAGTAGTAGCAAAAACAAGAGGCAAAAGACCTGCATAAATCATACTTTCATCTACAAAGTAATATCAGCAAGATTGAAAGTAGACGGCAAAATTAAGGAAATACTTCGAAATAGACAGACAATTTTGCTAGTTGCCGGCACCTATATGGTGGATATCAATAAATTTAACACAGTTGAAGTTTCGTTGAGATAACATTACAATATATTGCGACATCCAACGCAGTATCATAATGGCATGAAATAATATGGTTGTGAAAATTCCAATCTAATTCTTCGAGAAAACGCACCTCTTGATATTCGCCCATAGGTATGAGGTACTGTAGAATGAGCCTCTGTTTCATCCCGGTCGTCAGGGGCGACATGGAGTAAGAACCAATCACATACGGCTGCATCTCGGCCCAACTGCTGTTACTGCATTCTGGCGTCACACCTGACGAGGAACACAGGTTCTTTTAATTACAGAAAACACCATTTTTCAGTCAAGAAAAACATGCAAACACATCTGTGTATAATATATTTATCGAGAAATAAATATTACCGAAGAAAATCAACACGTCAAAATCAAAGCAAAAATACAATGGTGAGTGAGTGAATATCGCAGTGGAAATCTTTCACCCATTTGCGACAAACCAAAAATACAAATTCCTAAATATGAAGTTAGACATCTACAAATGAAGCGCCATAGATTACTGTAAATCATGAAATTAATACGTCACTAATTTAATGCGACCTCTAGATTTTAGACGTAAATGCGACACCAATAAAATGCCTTTAACGCATAGAAATTAAATGCGACAATAATGCATTTTTCGCATTAATATTCTGCTCGCATTAATTTCATGATTTACAGTATTCAAAATGACTACCAACCTGTCGCGATCATAGTATCAGTCATTGCTAGAAATAGTGGTATATATATATTCTTGTTCTTAAAAGTGGACAATTATTCTATATGATCATTACACATATATAACATGGCTACAAATACGCAACACGAGTGTCACATGACCATCACATACTTCCGTACGGCTGACGTCGGGCTTTCTTCTGCGCAGTGGAGAGGCGGTACAAGTCCTCGCTGTAGTAGCTGGGGGACAGGCCGCGCTTCATCTTCCTCCGCCGTTGCATGTCCGAGTCCTCCTCGGTCTTCGCCGTCCCTGGATTTCCCACGGAGACATTGGAGCCGCGCTTGCTGTCGGTGAGAGCCGCAGGCTCCTTCAGCGGACTTGGCTCGCCGAACATGGAGAACGGACGCTCGGACAGCGAGCTGGTGTTCTCAGCCTCTTCCTGGATCTGCTGCTGTCTCAGTGCATGCAGACGCTTCAGCATTAGCGGAACCTGTGGAAGAAAATACCTGGACGTTAATTCACAGTGGCGTGTTCATCGTAGCATAATGGCATCAAATTTTGTTTGACGAAATGGCCCTGCTCTCAACACTATCCTTCTCCATGCTGGAGGCAACTGGAGATGCCCAAAAGAGCAGTGCCTAATCCAGCAGGGAGAGGGTTAATTAGGAGTGTAGAACATTTATTGAAAATTATCTCTGACATTTCTTTTGAGGCAATGACAATAATTGCATTCATATATTTTATGAAAAAGATTTAATGAGTGAGTGAATATGGACTGTAACATCAATGCAGGACATTTAATTAAATAAAAATTGAATAAAAATTAGTATTAACATTTGGAATTCAATATTGATGTAACCAAGGTAACGGGAGAACTGTATACACGCACCAGGATTCCGTTCTTCTCCTTGGCGCTGGCGGCCACATCCTGTATCTCCATGGCGCCTGCCAACATACCGGTGGCATAGTAACGTAGCGGCTCCTCCCCTTTCTCCGCCCACTTACACAGACAATCCACCAGACCCTCCTACAGACAAAACAGACAACCGTAGAGGAACTCACATACAGGATTAACATTTCATTTCAGAAGTCCTCCAGTAAATATGCAACAGCTGATTTTTTTAAAATATCACCAGCATGGCTAACATGAAATTTGTCTGATCCCATTGGGGAACTAAAATACCAAGCTAGACTAAGTAATATAGTCCAGCAGCCAGGTCTGGATTTGGGTGGGGGGGGTTCACCCCAGAAGCTAGAAAACTTCTGTTGGTGTGGTTAGATACTATGAGGGTTGCACATGAACACCTGG
>JAUTBV010128936.1:0-12343 GCA_032361325.1 Lepetodrilus fucensis | reverse complement strand
AAACGATTGACGCTATATCTTACCATAGGTTCGCCGTCAGATTTCTGCCTGAAGGATCTTTCTCTCAGCCTCTTGGCTTTCCTCTTTGCCCTGGCTCCCCAGTATGTGTAGTTGACGGCTGCGTATTCTAGGAGAGCGGCGAATACGAAGACGAAGCACATGACCAGGTAGATGTCAATGGCCTTGACGTACGAAATCCGAGGCAGTGATGATCTCACGCCGTTGTTTATTGTCGTCATCGTCAGCACAGTTGTGATGCCTATTGAAATCATATTAGAGTAAATAAACCATGTTCACAGCAAAAACAATGTTAGGTGTTTTGTTTCTGCAGGGTTTTAACAAAATCCTACTAGGATCCTTGCAGGATACGTTCACCTCAAATGTCCTGCCAAGATCTTGATAAGATTTCTTTTAGGATCCTGGAACAGGACACCTAACTTGTTTTGCTGTGGTTGGAATTCAATTTATGCAGAAACAGTTGGTAACGATTACAATTAAGTACCTAATATTCTGACTGAAATATGTTATGTCTTCTATAAACAGATCGATATACATACTATAAACTGCTAATCCTTCTGGGTTTTTTTAGACTAAACATAGATGACAGATGTTTCATGGACTTACTTTGGCGATAGATGGGAACATACACGAACAGTGCTATAAAGAGCCTGTATGAAATACTATAGGTATTGGCAATTTGAACACTTTGATTTTGGGGCCTATTCTCGAAACGTACTTACGATCGTACGACAATTTTAAAGCGATTCTTATAGTACGAACTGTTCTTAGGCTAAGAAGTTCGTAAAAACGTTTAGAGAATAGGCCTCCAGGTACATTCATGGGCGATTGTTGGCACTTAGTAGGACTAGTTATTACTGTACTCCTGCATTATCTTGAATGTAGGGGAAGTAACTCGAAGGACTTCCGGTACACTTACCGAGAGCGACCCTGGCGGAAGTAGCTTCATGGTTGATCCAGAAAGACACCCACGACAGCATGACGATGAGAATGGAGGGAAGGTAGGTTTGGAAGATAAAATACCCGATGTTTCTTTGTAGATTAAAATGCAGTGATAACCTTTTATAGTTTCCTGTAAACGAGAATGTATAGTATATTAATTAATTATATTGACATTATATTCACATATGAAATAATCGTGTTTCTATAGTAAATATACTAATACATACTAATGTTTTGAAGACCTTCGGTAGGAATTAATTAGTCGAGCTGATATACAGATACAAGAGAAATTCAGCTACGAATTCGGCTTGTTAGAATGAATTGTCTGCCCTTGTCTAGTTATTAAACAAGGATACGTGTTGTGCTAAAGGCGGATTCAATTAACTGTCGTTGCCACTGGCACCGACAGGAGAGCCAATATTACATCTGAATGGATCCAACATGCCTTCTAATATTGCTGTTACTAAAATAGTTTCACAACCGAAACTAGACTGGCATTTAACTGCGCTGCAAACATCGATTCGTCCTATTTTCTATTTTGACGATCTTTCATTTTTCAATTTGCACTAACTTCGGCAATATGTTTATGCAAAACTGATGTTAAATTCAACTTGGAAATTTAAAGTAAATCTCATAGTAATTATTGTGAAATCAGGTTTCATATGGTGAATAGGACGTATCGTGGTTTTCAGGGAAATGTTGAAGCCAGAATCGATTTGGCATTGACTGTAACCAGCCCTGGGCTTTGTCAAATTGGTCTACGAACTATTCAGAGAGAACATGCCTTGCATTCAGAGAAAGCCAGGCAATTTCATAGCAAACCGTATCTAATCAAATGAAACCTGGCACAAAAAGAAACACAAAGGCTTCAAAGTTGTCCGAGCGGAGTAACAGGATGTTGGTTATAGCGAAGGATCTACGCAGATGGTTTTTCTAATGACGGGAGGACGTTATATGTTAATATGGGTATGCCGAGAATTGTCTCTAAAGTTGTGACCAGATTCTATCGGAAATTTACGGTCAATAGAAAAATTCCAAACGTGAATTAGTCTCCGGGAAATCTATGGACATGCAATTGAAAAGGTCAACATTGTCGTTGAAGAGGATAATATATGAAAAAAATATAACCCAGCCCGTTTCCTCGTTATTGGGAAAAGTCAATATTTTGGAGGAAAGTTTTGACAAAGGCTTTACATCACGCTAAGCATACAGAATATTGACTGCTTGTAACGGCGTTCAGGTTAGCTACCCGTAGGCAGTAATTGCCTGAGCTAAGGAGTAGATTCCTACCACTAGAACCAGTCGTGTCCACTGACTTCACATAGATTTCGTGAGTAAAGTTTACATAACATTTAATGAAACTTTCAGAAATGCGTCACAGGCTTATTTGATAGCTGTACACGCAATCTATAGTCTATTTGAAGAATGGAAGGAATTAAAAAGCAAACATACGTCACATACTAATCTATCATCATTATCCAAATAAATTGTTCAAAACATATTTCTACAGCAGATTTATTACAAGAATCCCATGTCAGTGATACTTCAATTATCATAGAGTAAAACAAGTATTACAGAAATGGCATGATAGCATTTAAATAATTGGAGAACGTTTACATTTCCAATGTCAAATGTGTAATACAGTCTATAGGGCATGCCCTTCAACCTTTGCCCTTCAACCTGATCAAACTTCCGATCTCGTCTCAAGACGAGAATAGAACGCAATCATTCGAGTACTAATGTCAAACCGAGTTAATGCATGCATATGACCGTGCAGCACGTGCCTGTATGCCAACATGGACTCACCTGTAAGTAATCGTTCCACCCACACAACAGTGGAATAATCCATTATAGAGAACTGGGGGAGTTCGATGTTTTCCACCCCTGATACAGAGTTACCTCCTCCTAACCACCGCAGGTCGACGTCAGTTTCTGCGTAACCATCTGAAAGAATATTAATATACGTAGTCAATAGCTGTTAGCATAACACGTAACTTGTACAATCACTAGCTATAGTATAATCGCATAATATACACGCTGCATACACTGATCAGCTAGGGAACTCACTCACGACGATATGAATACATCTCTAATGGAGACACTTTGTCTAGGGGCTGTTCCATTGACTCTCTTGGACAAGCCTGTGCGTCCAGGACATGAATGGAAAACGGGACAGGTGTGTCCAGGAGGTGTCAAATTTGTCCACATTCAAGAGGTTGTGTATACCAATCAGCAGCAAATGTATGACGTCACAAACACAAACTGCAACAATATTTGCCTCGGCCCTCTACTTCCCGTGAATGGACTGCACGGACTGTTCCAATCTAATTAAAATCATATCTCAGCGCCATATACTTTGCATCAGATTGTCCTTTGACCTCACCTTGACGGGTAGTCAAATCTACGCAGCGTTAGCCAATCAGTAGCCGGTTTACGTAAGGCAGTTAAGTTTGTCTTTCAAATGTGTTTGTATCACAACCTCACCTGATGGCAATACATCTCTATATATAAATGAAAAACCACAAATGACACATATATTTGATTTACAATATATCCGCTTTGGTGTCAAAGACGACATGATTGAAAAGCATGTTGTCACAAGAAAACGATCGGCTGCTAGAATCTACACAATTGTCATGTTGTTTACAATATTCGTACGGAAAGGGACGAGTGGCTCTCAGCGAGCTTCGGAAAGTGTCCCGTTATACATATCAGTACATTCCGAATGTACAAGCTCCTGACACAGACAAACACGTTAAACTGTGCAGAAAGCTTGTAAACGACTCCGCTAAGCAAGGCTGTGATTGGCTGCGGTCAGAGTTCATACGAACAGATTTTGTATGGCGATTTCCTGAGACCGTTACGAAGCGAGTGTCATATATATGTGTTTGAGCGTTAGTTTCGGATCTTATTTTAATGAGACTGGGACTGTTCCATTCACGGCATGGGTTGTCCTGGACTTATCTGTCCAAGACTGCCAATGGAACACCACCCTAGACACTAGGGAGAAGTTATTGCGAGCTGTCCATAAAATACATTCATTAAACATTTCTTGCTAAAAAAAACAACACCCATAGCGCTGCGCGTTGCAACAAACCTGCGAGCAGCTTGTGTTAACAAATCAGTTTATGACAACTATGACAATTATGACAGCATTGGCAGAGCATCAGTTATAAGCGACTGTCTACACAGGGATTCATAATGGATACAACGCTATGCCTTAACTCCACGTATATAATGATTATAGTGGATGTTTCTTTTCTATAATATATGGCCGTTTCTTAAAAAAATTCTAACATTTTCTTTGAAACGTTCACGGATACGTTGCGTCATAATCCACTTGAAACTCATTTACCAGGTCTAATTAGATTTATATTTGTGAACCTATTCTATCAAGTGTCAATCCATTATCATTTTTATTAGTTCAAGTTGGAAAGAACTTGTTGAGATGACTTAAATTTGCCGTAAAAGAAGAATAGTTGTAGGCGTGTGATTAAATTATTGCACGCCGTTTAGGATGGCGCTGTTTTCGCACAGATGCTCGTGTCCTACATCTCGCAAAGGATCACGAACTCGCCAAAAAAATAAAGGAAATGGACTTTTGTAAAGATGCAGCTGAAATTAATTGTCTGTGTACGTGATGAATGAAGCCACGTGCAACTAACTCCTTTATCAACAAGTCTGTGATGCAGTATTGATTCAATCCGGGTCCTTTATACAGAAGCCCGGATGAGGTATTTTTTTAAAAATGTACATGATCACTTTAAATACAGATACAGGGCTGCTTTAAGTAACGATTTCAAGATGCCATTTAAATAAATATACTGTATAAGACTGTTTAGAGTGAGAAGTCAAGGTATCGTGTCTACTCTAAGAATTAACGAGAGAGAGAGAGAGAGAGAGAGAGAGAGAGAGAGAGAGAAATAGATATATAGTGAAAGAGAAGAGATAGATAGATCTAGAAGAGAGATACTTAGATATATATAGAGAGAGGAAGAGAGAGAAAAATATATAGAGAAAAAAAAGGGGAGGGGGGAACTGTCCTATAACTACAAGTGCAAACTTACTTTAATTATAAATATCACGACCATACCTCATAGATATCGAGACTAGATCATACACAATGCATCAAAATGACCTCAACCAGTTGAATTAATCAATGGATTCAGTTTAATAATATTACAAGATACTTCATTTACAAATTGAATTCCTTTCTACTTTCAATTACCACAGAGGGCCATCACTACAAAGTAAAGAAACCATAGTTTTTACCGGTTCACGTATATCAACTTTAGTGGAAGAAAGCCAATAAGAATACGTATTACTTAATCAAACAGGGGCGTGACACTCATCGTATCTTGCCCATCTAATCTGATTTACAGAACTTTCTTCAGAGCCAAGGGCCATCATCAATGAACTCCTGGAGTGAGGTTTCGTGTTTCTTTCTGTAGTTATTTAAGCCTAGTATTGTGTACGTTCCGTCATCATAAGAACATTTCATCGATTGTGATTTTGAAATCTGTAAATTTTGGAAATAAATATTTGGAAAATATTTCCATAATAATAAAATCTTTAGAAAGCAGCACACACGATTATGTCACATGTATGGTACATAGTCATACGCATATAAACTCACATAGTGTAACTTCCAATGTATATTATCTGATTTAGTAAATATTAAACGGTGTATTCCCGCGAGGCCGACACTAGGTGTTTTTTAAATTATTTTTCTATAACATTTATCTACGACAATGTTGTTACACGGGGCGTGAACACGATTAACTGAAGGTGTGACCTCGATCAACTATCAACCGTGACCAACACCTCATGTCGGCCTTGCGCGCATAAACCTATTAAACAATATACCGTATGTTGTTTTAAAGTTCTGGAAATTTGGGCGGTATCCTATAAGCAGCTTAAGACTAACTTTGCGACATATTTTGACTCAGTTTTCTTTATTGGATTAGTCTTTAGACATAGATTACTTTTAGACATAGATTCGATAAAGTTTGACAAAAACAAATACAGAAAACTTGGTCAAAACAGGTTGATAATTAAGTTTTTTGTTGTTGACTTGTCAAATAAAAACTTAAGCTGTTTATAGGATACCGCCCCATGTTTACTACCTAGTAGTAAAATCCAAGATTATTATTGAACTTTAATTATAATCTTGAATATAATATCAGTAGGCCTATGCTATTTTTCATGCACATACATATATGATATAGTACAAAAGCGAATGTGTCACTTTTGTTTCAGACACGCGTATGAATAACCTATATATGACATTTTCAGATTTACTGTCAGATTCAAATATGGTACTAAAAAAAGGAATTTCTTGTTGGCCTTGCACAGAAACAAAGTTAATGCATTCTAATGTCGCTTATATTACAGTTACCTGGCACTGTTATATGTACAGGCTTGTGTGTTTGATGGATATTACAACATAGTGTATGAACAATGTTTTGAAGAGGAGAGCTCTGCTACAACATAATGTATAAATTACACATATTTATATAATTACTAAGCGAATGGTAATTAATAGATAACTAGATAAGCAGTAACTAGCGGATACGTGGTAGCTTATTATTGTAATCAAATAGCATTGCTGCTTGCATTTTCTTTAAAAGCTGAAGACATACTAGTGGTTCATATATATTTCTCGGGCATACATCAAAAAGAACACCAAACTGGTATAGGCCCTATATTTCATTAGACAATAATGCCAACGGACAGACAACACATCCCGAAGGCTTGGCTACACTGTTCCTAACATCTTATATTAAAAGCTATACAATACAACCATTTCTTTCTTGTCAGTCTTCTTTGATGAAAACCACAACTCTTTGAGGTGAAGGATAGATTCTTAGTTATTACATGCGTGGCTGGAAGGACATGGCCGTCGATTATCTATCACCAAAGTCATATCATGCGCCCCAGTGCCTTCATGGGTAAATATGCAGAAAAACATCTCAACTCAGATTTCATCAACGGCCCTCAATATCTCATTCCGCGTCTAATTTCGAACTTGCGTCTCAGGAATGGCCGTGATTCCTGGCGATGAGGGACATTGTCAAGAGGTCTTAATCACCGATACTGACGCAACGAGAGCGCTTGCCGCTGTTTTCGAATACGACAATTAGATTGTGCCGAACCCACTCTTCGCTTCCAGGTCAAATTACGAAGAAGACTGATGAGATTTCGCTGAAGTTTGTTTGCGATATGTTCCAAGATAGTGTTGCATGTACAAGTATTTGCATTGCAAAATGGAAACTTGCTCCGCTACTTGCGACTTAATCAGTTGAAGACTGGGATGAACATAACGTAGAGGGGTACCATGCTCTGAGCAAAACGGCCCAAACCCTGTTTTTTCTTGTGTGCTTCTTTTCCAGAAAGACTCTCTGACAGGTCTAGTGAGCGTAATGCCCCAACGGGCGATTTATTGGTACAGCATTTACCAACTGTTAAGTGTATATGGTGGTACTAACACGAACGTCTGGGCAGCAATTATATATGTCAACTGACAACACTAGTTGATAAAAGCAATAGTAAATCCTGTTAAAGCAGCGTCTAATGGTTAGTGTGGTAGGGTTTCTAAGATATTCGTCAAATTCACGTTGAAAACACATTCTGTTCCAATTTGGAAAAAAATATGATCCAGATTTTGACAACAAAATATGCACGCATTGTAATTTATTCAGTAGTTCATTTATGGAAATCCGTCAATTTGACATCTTGAGTTCAAGGACGGATGAACTGATACAGTTATTTCAAGCTAGTTTCTGGAAGTTGATAAGAATCAGTCTAACAGTGATTTGTCAACCTTCTCTGCACTAGCGACAAACATTTTCCTTGCTCTAGCCGGCCACAGACCTTTCCCTTCCCTCCACTAGAGACAAACCCTTCCATACACTGTAGTAACAACCCTTCCTACTAATAGCAATCCTTCCCTGTACTACCAACAATAACTTTCCCTGCAATAGCAACACGATAGCGACACTAAGCACACACTTTCTCTGTACGTAGTATCAACACTAAGCACACACTTTCTCTGTACGTAGTATCAACACTAAGCACAAACCGTCCCTGTATTAACGCCAAACATTTACCATGAAATAGCCACAGACTTGCCCTGCACTAACTACAAGTTCTTCCTGAACTAACCACAACCTTTCCATGAATTATCCACAAATTAATTCTTTGCAAAACCTTCCTGCACTTAGCAAGAGTTTTTTACATAAATTAGGAGCACACGTTCCACGAATGAGTAAGAAAAACATTCCGGCACTAAACACTATTATTACCGTGTCTGGAACCACCCTTGTGCAAGATATAATTTGTAATGTTGCAACAAATACAAATGACCAATTACAGAGAGAAATACCTAGGATTATATTTGACATCATAACTAGTGCGTGTCATTTCATCATATTTAATCCGCCATGACATTTATTTTCCATATATCACTGGTCTGTCAATATGTTTGGACCTAGAAGGCTTGATACGTCATCTAGATTCCCGACCAATTCAATCTAGTACGATTATTTAGATCCTATATGTACATAATTACCATTGACGAGTGGTACCACACAAGTCTTGCAAGTACACAAGTACTCGTTGAGTAGAAACCAGTTGGAGTCGACACGTAATCAATAATGACAATAGATTTATCATGAATACATTGTCTGAATTACGTATTGTTAATAGTGATCCACAATAGCTTCAACTGAATTTCTGACAGTGTTCATTTCAACAGCATAAACATGTCAACAATAGCATAAACTATTCGTCTAACGAAAACGAACAAAAATGTGTACTTTTCCCATGTTGCGTTATAATGTCAACAAGTTTAGCATAAACTACCTTTTTAAAAACTGTAAATGTCAATAATAGCATAACTGCATGTCTAACAACGAGTTGATGTCAATAATGAAGTCGATGAAATTTAATGTAGCAAGCTTATTTCATGTATTGATTCTTTGAGAAAAAATACAGGAAATATTTACAGCGTACCAACGAGCTGTATTGCATGTAGCGATAATAACATGCAAATTGAAACTACCCTGCTTTGAAAATAAGCTTGTTGAAACGACATCATAGAAATCCTAGCATATGAAGCTAAACATGTAGCACTCCATTGCAATAGCCGCATTATATTCGTGGAATGCGGCTAAGTAAATGTGTTGCGTGATGGTAGCATAAACTGAGATATTGCCATCACCACACCGGATACGCTACCAATGAATATTAACATCTGGCTGAGGAGCCTAAATGCTCTCTCCGACAATTCGTTTTATACATCGAGGGCATTAAATATAGGATCAAATCAAAGTTTTATCGGCGTCAGATCTGTTCACTTCTGCTCCTTTTTTTATGTCTTCTACCAAAAGAAATATTTTTAACAGAAATGATTTCTTGAGGGAATACGATAAGGGATCGATTTCTCAGAATGGCTTTTTTTCTTTTTCTTCGTGATGTCATTATCCGCTACGTCTAGATCCGTCAAACTCACCTCTGTCTGTCCGTCTCCACAAGGATCAGAACTAGAATCCTATCATTCGTGAAAGACAGCCCAAAAGAAAACAAAAACCAACATCGGACTATCTTCTTAATTAGCCAATTATCACGACTCCATCGCACTATCGATTTTGATGGTTGACCTTTGACCTGATGTCATCGTAGGTCATAGTTCCGACAGAAACCTGCCACCTTATTTGACCACAATCTTAAATAATACATTTTGTCCGAACCGCTTGACCAATGAATGACCGATAACCAAGGTCAGCATTGATACACACGTAGAACGTAGCTCTGACCACCGCTCTTCTCTGTTAACTGATTCTAGTTTTATACAACCCCGGGACTTTCTAGTTCTATATATACTTTAGATTTAGACATAGAACAAACATACACTACTTTGTAAAGGTACATCGCTTTCATAATTGCATCAGGATCCACGTTTTCTTCTTTTAAGCCATCATAGTATGTTTAAACGATGTTTCATTTCTGACATCCGTCAAATCGCAAGGGAGATAATTTTGATGGAGGAGGATTAAGTGTTTTGTTTGTTCAGAACCTTCTTCTAGCACGTTTGAGCAAGTAGTATTGTAAATATATTATTACGCCTTTATTTTCTCCAACATATTCGAGTGCAGTTATCTCCCTTTAAGAAATCTTGTTTGTCCAACTTAGTGAGTACTCCATTCAGAAGGCTCATTCTATTAGTCGAGTGAATACCATGTGGTTAAATGTGCATGATAGTAAATGTATACCTTAGTCCGGGAGCCAGATTCAACTACTAAGATCTTGGTCTTATGTACATGGTATATGTTGGAGAGAGAGAGAGAGAGAGAGAGAGAGAGAGAGAGAGGGGACGAGAGAGAGAGGAAAGAGAGAGGAGAGAGACAGATACAGCCAGACAGAGAAAGCGAGAGAGAGAGAGAGAGAGAGAGAAAGAAAGAGAGAGAGAGAGTGAACTACTACACTACATCTGACAATAACAATTGATTCCAACATTTTGGTCTCCCAGACTCGAACAATTCCTGCAAGTTCAGAGTATACCCGAAAATCAACACAGTCCGCTCACAGGTAAATATGAGAACACACACAAAGAAGCACGCACCGTCTTGAGCATATCCATAGACCAACAAAACTCCGCTCAGCGACATCGAACGCACGGACGATGAAGCACGCGCTGTGTTGAGTCTACCTATGGATTTACAGACGTGTGTACATTTTACAGACATTCCTTAATTAAAGGAATGCCGGGCGTGTTTGTATTTCAATTTGGCTAGTATGTAAAAATACGAGGTTAATCCAGCCCGTGAACTTGATCCTACTCCCGGTGAAATTATTGGCGAGATGGGAAAACAAATTAGTTGACTAAATCTTACTTCATGTCTAATGTTGATGTAATATAGGGGGGTTTAGTCCTTGTAAAAAAAAAATGTAAAAGAAAAATCGTAAAATCGAAATAATTGGAACGAATAGTCTTTGACAAGGATGAACCAATAGTTCACTGAGAACACAATTAATCCAATTCTACGTCTAATTTGTATTTCGGACTTTATGAAGTCGCCAAAACATACACTCCTATCTTGCATCGAGGTCTCCCATCATCGGTAACACTGCTGTAATAACAAGCTGCCGCTTATAACAATATACTAGTATAGCAGACTGTATGTGTATAGCTCTACTAAAGTGCATGTAGCTCTACTACAGAGCATGATATAGTGAATATTGAAATTTTACAACTTGAGTGGATATTTGATGTATATTTTTCTTTGCATTATTGACGACGTAATTTGTTTTAGGTCAGAATTAGACTGTTCTCTGTATGCAGTGTTATAACTTATTGTGCGGACTAACAATACTATATGAAATATGTTTATACATTGACGCGCAATTTAGAATAGAGCATGTCCTTGAACAGTCTAAGAAATGACCGTCTGGCTGAGGATGACCGCGATATCGTCACATTTACAATCCCATTCCGGTTAGAAGAAAACAGACAGTACTCAATGACAATCACCATTACAATCCCATTCCGGTTAGAAGAAAACAGACAGTACTCAATGACCATCACCATTACGATCCCATTCCAGTTAAAAGAAAACACTACTCAATGATCAGACTTATTCATATCTAGACTAGAAAGTTAAACAATGTCATACTTTAAAATGTATTTTGATTCATTTGTTTCAATAGTAGGATGGAACTGTCATTTCCTTAACACAATAAGTCTACTATTGGCTCATAAATCTAGTATGACGTATTACAAGTCCCAGACATCTCATCGCGACATCTGTAAATATTAGATGGAAAATAAGCCAAAGGACTCCGAAGCTATGTTCCAATATCCCAATGTTCTAAGCACGCCAGCTTAAATACTAAGGTTAATTCTTAAAGTATACCACTAGAGCTCTCTATACTGGAACAATCACGCTGTCAATGATTGCTTTGTATGGTATTGCTGCTTGTCATAAGTAGTAGGTAAAGGGTTAGACGTGAAAATGTAACGTATATTTCCATACGTGAACAGTTACACGAAAATAACCATTGCGTGTACTACACCTCTATGAAAATTTGACCTTTCTTCACTTATAAACACACATATGTCATTTCTCCACCTAAACATATGCATTTTCATCTATATTCAACGAAATATGACATTAAAGGCATAATATCACATATATTTATGGTTGTTTTAGACTAGTTCTTAGCTACAACTGCAAAATTCATTCACTTGACATACATACAATCATATTAATTTGTACATATTTCCACCGCTGTTTGGTAAACACATATATATAGGGCTGGAAAGTAATGGCGGGAGCCTCATTGTGAAACTGACTTCCGGGTACAGGGAGGCTCCTAATAATGA
>JAUTBV010128935.1:0-27665 GCA_032361325.1 Lepetodrilus fucensis | reverse complement strand
GGTTAAAATATATTGTACAAATAGTAGAAACATATTTTCTGGATAGATTGAAAGGCAAATGATATGAGGAACTCATAAAATACATTATTAGCCTATACAGCTGATAACAACAAATGACACCTTCATACACTACCACCAGAAGCCAATACGAATACGACCATCAATAAATCCATAATATGATAGGTAACAAGACTTTATATACTTTGATAGATACATTTGATAGCCAGGTGAAATGTATTGTAAAGATGTAGATTTAGATAATTTGATTGTAATATATTCAGAGCCAATAGGTTTGACCGGATATAAATGTAGACTGTATATGTTAAATGTGAATATGTTTAACATAGTTTCCTGTTTGTGCACTTTAAGATAATGAATAGTTTATGATGTGTCATAGGATAATTGATATATACCAGGCACCTCCATTAGTGGCTTCTAGTATGTATTTAGGTTACTATAAGTGTAGTAATTTTTATCTATTGTACACTCTAGCTGTATTGTTACAATGCTACATAGTAGTTGATTTATTTGTTATCATCTTTTTCAAACTGTAATTTGTACATAGAGATATTCTTTTTTAATATCTCTTTTGGCTTCCATTCCAATCAGTGACAATATGTATTCCAACTATCAATGATTTATATTGTCTCATATTTTTATTTGTATAATGCATCTCTATGGGCATGCTTTCAAGCTAGGATTTGGTGCAATATTATAAATGTGCACATTATTATTATTATTATTATTATTATTATTGTTATTATTACTATTATTATTATTGCAATTCACCATTCCTCTTTTCTAGTGTATTAATAATAATTTATTGTTTCAATTTAAATCATCATTACGAGTTAATAAAATGCATTTCAAATTATCCTATCTGCTGATGACTTTATTATAGAAATAATTGTATATCTCAAAAAAAAGGTTTGTGTCCTGTCTTTATCAGATTTCAGTTATCTAGTATCGTCGCAAATGGATGAAAGATTCCCACAGCAACGTTAAACTCCATATTCGTTCATTCATTCAGTTATCTAGTTCGTACATGCTGGGTGTGATTAACCTCATAACGAAATCTGTTGCAATGTACGATGTCGATGATTGACAGTTTAGGCAATCAGTAAGAGAATACAGCAGTGGCTGGCAGCCAGTTTACTTTAGATTATCTTCAGTGCCTCAGGCTTGTCTCCATCAAGAGACAGACCATGTCAGTTGTCAGACAGTTGTACAGGTTGAGAGTAGAAACATTTTCTGTGATGGTGTATAGGTCTGGAGTAAGTAGGTTCCCCGATCATTCATTCATATTTCATATCAATTTTCAACGAAATCTTCATTCATACCTTGTCACGTTCAACACCCCTTTCAGGAAAATGATGGTTCTTGAAATATTGAAATGAGCAATGGGTTAAGAATGTTCCATTTTGGTTTTCAAGGGGTGCTAATTTCTGAGTCAGTTTTCTATTTCAGACTGTCATTTATCTGAGTACAAATACATTTGCTTCCCGAAATATTGCAAATTACTGGAGTGTGCTATAGGTCTCCGACAGAATGAAGGGTTCTGATCAACCAACACTTTGAAAGCAAGTGGTAGCCAATTAGCAATGATGTTCGCTTTTCATGTGATTTTGAGAGTAGACCTCTGTTTGAAGAGCTTGTTGTTATAAGCAAAATTGCTTCCCAATGTCATTGATGAAGTGTATGTTAACAGCCCTTTTCTCTCTATACCCCTGAATCATTTTAGTTTGGACAACGTATTGGCGGTCACTTGTTATACGTCTGTTCAAATAGATGGATGAGGACCGGTCCTGACAGAGAACTGGGTTCTGTCTCTAGTCGTTCCAGTAGGAGCAAACTGGTCCCCTGACTGCATGGCCAAATACACTGATGTATCCTACGGTTGTCCTGGTTTGTCTGTCTCTGTACAACTTCAAGGAGAGAGACTGAATGTGCAACATGTAAATGCTGCTATTTGCAGATGGACGTGATGTGATATTCATGTTCATTGATCAGCCAAGTGCATATGCTGTGTGTCTCTGGTGGGCAGGGGTAGACCGACTATGTGGTGGAACCCCTTTCATCGCCGTGTTTATTGTCATCCTAGAGAATTCGGATAGCTCTTATGACCAATAGAACAAATGTCAATGAATTTATGCCAGGATAATGAATGTTATAGTTTCCGAATCGAAGACTTCTCCATGTAGACAGGAAGTCGAGGTTCAGCAGCTAAATGAGATTCATGCAGGAGATCACGTAATGCTGCATGCTGATTGGTGGAAATAACCCAGCAGTAATGTTTTAAAGTAAATTTAATGGAGTTTAGAAAATTAATGTATTTCTGATGTCTTCGACAAGACATTTTCTAAAAAAACATCAGGACATGCACTTATAGTTTGAAGTTATTACCCACTTAAAAATCTTCCGTTATCATCTTTGGTTCATTTGTACCATCCACGACTTGTGGGTTTTAGTTACTTCAGGTTCTTACCCAACCATTATAACAGACCATTGTTATATCAGCGAAATACTGAATTAAATACGAAAGTACTGTCTCACCTACTGTGTGACTAATTTCTAAATGTTCTCCTAGAATGTTCTCCTTGTCAGTGTGGTGTGACTAGGTTTATATATGTAAGTATGTAAGTGTGTAGGTATTAGCTGGTACAGTTTGACACTAACTGATCGTGTACAAGCGCCTGACCTGTGGACATTTCAGCTGGAGCACAGTTTTAGTATTGAAGTCGTGACTCACTGATGTCTATCTGCTGCTCTTACAGCAGTCTGACAGCTAAATGAATAATTATAAGACACGCAGTCGACACTGATAGTGCAATGTGCTGTAGGTTAGTAAATACTAAATATACTAATAGAAATACATTTTATTTACTAAAAATTCTAGTGATATTTCTAGGAGAAAGCTATTAAATTTGATAACATCTGTTGCTTTTTCTGCTTTTCTTCTTCTTCTTCTTCTTCTTCTTCTTCTTCATTGAACTTCTATTTATACTTCCATACATAAAACACTTGGACACGGCACTTACCCCACTTGCCACACAGTGATATGGTAAAATTGTCACTTAAAGCTGTATAAATCAATAGAACATTGCTACTGTACAAATGCTTTTACTTTTTTTTTAAATATATAAAAATATTTCTATAGATTAACATTTACATAATTTATCATCACTGTGTTTATTACTGACAAGAATAAACTAGGTTAAATGCAAAGTACTAATTCTACCCATGCAATTTTCTCTCTGTTTTTAAACTTAATGACATTTTATGAACCGTTTATCTGTTGACATCTCATTTATAGTAATTAAGATTGAGATAAATATATTTAAATACTGTAAGGGCATCACATCCAGCATGTTGGTTTAGTACATCTTCCATAGCTATGAATCATAAAGTGATCTGCCAACATATAATCTGAACACCATGTGTTTGACAATTATAGTTGGAATCAAACATATGTTGAATGAATATTTTACACTACAATTTTCAAATTATCAAATAAATACTTGTGTACCTACATCAATATTAAATTACTTATTCTTAAATTGACTGATAATGTTTTTATTTTTCAATTATACAAATTGCTTTTTATGGATCAAAATCAGATCGCGATCACATTTAATTAAATAATAATTTATTCTTTTTTTCCCCCCATCAGATTTACTAAAAGTAAAATTGTTTAAAGTTGGATATAATTTATATATATCTTGACTGTTTGTTATCAGTATAATTGCTATCCAGTCCTATAATGTTTCCATGGCTTGAACCGACTACAGCTGTTAGTGGTAAATCCTCCCGTATGGGCGTTTGAGGTACGAATACTCCTGCACTTACGTGGGAAGTTTAGAAACGATCTGCATGCTGTGTGACAAGTGTGACAGTGTGATGGGATGTATGTGTGAGTTCTGACAGGCATCACATCAAGATGGTGGATCCATCACGGGTCAGAATGATAACACATCTGCTAAGGCTGAAAAACTCTGCCATTAATATATAATTAGTCATTTGAACTTGGAAACTAGAGAAGAAGTTTCAAGTGGTAATATATTGGTTTTGGACATTCGATAATCCTGCATACTTTTGATGTGTGATAAACCTTCATGTGCAGATATGCGATAATCCCTCCTACTTCAGGCATGTGATAATATCTGATAGTTCAGACATGTGATAATCCTGCATTCTTCAGACGAGAACTAAAACTCAATGGATTGCCTGCTGTGAAGAGCTTAGAAATATCTATGCGCTTACATTCATAACATGCTGAGATAATCTTTCCTTTATCATATCATAAAATCTGATATACATGTATTATAAATGAATACTCCGGGACTATTTTATAACTAAATTTTTCTTATCTTCATAAACATGTCAAGCAGAAAATGTCAAATTGTTCCCCTGATGTAACAAGAATGTGATGACATAACATCAGGGAGGAAATATGTCACAACAGTAGAACAATCCTATTTGCATGTTTATTGTATTACATAATATCAAATTTACGTTACAGATTTATTACACCGATAACCCGGTCATTAAATGATAACTATTTCTATCGGCTCCTGTCAATTGAGAAGGCTTGACATTGTGGTCAGCCAGAGTGGTCAAGCCATGATAACGTTGACCACTAGTTCTCGCTCCTCGACCAGTAATTATAGCCTCTGGCCCCCCTTCCTCGATCCCTCTCTCTACGGCGGATGACAACCTGGCTTATCTGCCCCTTGGTGGCATCAAACAAGCCAAGTATGGCCCTAATTTGCTTTGATTTGATGCAGATTGCAACAGGGGGTCAGATAGGCAGACTGCTACTAATAGCAAGCTGTCACTGTCGATGTGTAGGAATACCAGCCAGATGTAACTTGAGATGCTCCCGACTCTCATACTCAGATTAGCATCTTGTCCGTGTAAGAATACATCGTTTGTCATAGGGGCCGTCTCATAAATCAAAGTTTTTGGGGAGTAATGTGCAGGATTCTTGTTGTCATGTTGCTGAGTCAGCTGGAGACCCTGTATACTGTTGTCAGGTCTCTCTGGTCTGTGTACATAGGTATAAGTAATGCCTGGCAACTTGGCAGGAGATACCTTCAGCTTGACCTTAGCCTGCTATACCACTACTGTACATGATTTATTAGAAGAGAAAATGAGATACACGGTTTCCACAGTCTTGTAATAATTTACTAACGGTGAGAGAAATCCTTACATTGATTATGTATAAAAGGCATAAGAACCAGGATCTGCTAACTGATACAGATTAATCCACTCGCTGCTGGATTAGACACAGCCACTGCTCTTTTGGGCATCTCCAGTTGCCTTCAGCATGGAGAGGGTTAACCATGAACTATGACTGCATGATACATGGGAACTGATATACTGTAAATCATGAAATTAATGCGAGCAGAATATTAATTGCTGCGCATTAAAGGTAAGACTTGGAGGAAATCATGTATGGAGACATGGCCGTTTGCATTTTATCGGTGTCACATTTATGTCTAAAATGTAGAGGTCGCATTAAATGGTACAGAGGAACCCAGACACATCTGATACAAATAAACCAGGAGACACTATAAATGATACAGACGAACCAAGGAAGACAACATTCAAATAGACACTGTATACAGTACAGAAGGTTGACTGTTCAACATTGATTCCATGCAGATCTGCCATGTTTTGTCCAGTAGTCTGAGTAATGGAAGAGATAAGCCTGAGGGTTTCTAGATGTTAGCCCTGATACTGAGGAGGCTGCATCCACATCCATCTATCCATCATGTGTCTGTTGTAGTCTGCCAAATTGGGATTACTGAGCTGAGCCAGAGGATTACAGAGCTCTGGGACTATGATGGCCATGTGTCTGGGACACCGTGTGGCCATCAATCAGACACTACGTGTAACTGTGTGGTCACCATTGTCATCATGGGCATCATCATCGATGATCATTGTCATCATTATTATCATCAAGGTTCATCATCATCATCATCAGTAGAAGCAGAAGCAGCAGCATTTGTCATGATTATCAGGATCATGTTAATTGTCATCATCACTTGTCATCATCACTTGTTATCATCATATTTGTCATCATGATGATGATATCATTATTTGCTGTCATGGTCATCATCATTTTCTTCTTCCTCCTCCTCCTGCTCCTCCTTCTCCTCCTCCTCCTCCTTCTTCTTCTTCTTCTTCTTCTTCTTCTTCTTCTTCTTCTTCTTCTTCTTCTTCTTCTTCTTCTTCTTCTTCTTCTCCTCCTCCTCCTCCTCCTCCTGCTCCTCCTCCTCCTTCTTCTTCTTCTTATTCTTCTTCTCCTCCTTCATCATCATCATCATCATCATCATCATCAACAAGAACAGATAGATGTTTGTCAATGTTAAGACATATATCATATCAAAGCTTTTCCCAAATGAACTGAAATTAAGAAGACATTGGTATTCTTCATCTCCAATTCTTCAGAGATCAGCGTTCATTTGTAGACTTCAGATAATAATAGCTTCCAGACTATCCTCGTTGCTGAATGACATGGACAAGTAAACAAACATCCCACCAATGATGATGAACGATAAATCTGAAGCAAAACCATTAAAGTATTTTCCCACCTGTGTCTGAGGCAGAACTCCCAAGTCCCTGCCTCTTTTGAAGGGTCCCCAGGGATCAGTGATCCCGATAAGAGGACAACTTTCTTGTTTGCTTATCTTTGGGGGTCTGTCTGTTATGAAAACTGTCTTCTAATGGGATACGAAGACAGCTGTTTGTTATGGAGTGGGTAGATTTCAACATTTATCTGATTATCTTCTAAAATGATAAGATTATTTCTCCCACAGGATTAGGGAAGGAATGCTTCCATGGATATGATGAGATAGAGATAACCATTCAGTGAGATAGAGATAACCATTGAGTGTGAGTATATTGTGTTTCAAAGTAATGCTGATGAACATTGTAAGGAATCAATTGGGTATTGTCAAGACTTGGTAGCCATTGTAAATGTTAATATAAATATTTCTAAGTCTAAGCAGGATAAGCTTTAGTCATCATATCTGAAAATGTCCATTGACATTCATTGCTTTGGTGGTTTTAAGGACCATAGACTATCCGTGCAGTCTCTATAGACTATCTGTGTATAGTCTCTAAGGGTAAAGGTGACTAATTTGTAACTTATGTTATCAATTGATAAGCATTGACAAAATGTCAAACTGTGAAGGAAATCTGTTTTCATTTAATAAACCTATTGGTTCCACAGTCTCTGACAGTAAGTGTGTGATTATGACAAACTTCTGACACATTTCTGTCTAGGTATGTTCAATTATTCCCAGTTGGAGGTTAAGTCATCGCTAATATTGAACCAAGATGTTCATCGCAATAATATCTGACAGATAGTGGTTCTATTTCTAAGCGTCATTAATATTCAGACAAGTTCATATATAAGAGAGAAAATAAGCTTGTCATGTAATATAAGAATGCCCGGTATGGTATATCTGCAGTAGGTATGTCACACACTGTGATGGAACAGAGATATTTCTTATGTATTTGTGAATATATCTTATAAAGTGTTTTTATGCTAGTTCCAGAATTGCCTTCAAATAACCCTCAAAATGTTTAGTAGTTCTCATTACCCAAATTGCTTTGCCAGCTGGCTGGGTTTTATGCTGCAATTTCTAGTGTTATTGTAAGCAATAACCCTGAAAGTAACAACTGCAAGTAATAACCCAATAAGTAAGAACCCTGTAAGCAAGAATCCTATAAGTAAGAGCCATGTAAGTAATAACCCTGTAAGTAATAACCCTGTAAGAACCTTGTGTAATAATTATGTAAGTAATAACCCTGCAAGTAATAACCCTGTAAGAACCTTGTGTAATAATCATGTAAGTAATAACCCTTATGTAATTACCACATAAGTAATAACCCTGTAGATAGTAACCCTGTAAGTAAGAACCCTGGTGCAAGTATTAACCCTGTAGGCAATAACCATGTAGGTAATAAGTTAATAACCCTGTAGGTAATAAATAACCCCATAGGTAATAACCCTATATGTGATAACCCTGTAGCTAATAACCTTGTAGGGAATAACCCTGTATGTAATAACCATGTAGGTAATAACTTTGTAGGTAATATCCCTGTAGGTAATAACCCAGTAGATAATAACTTTGTAGGTAATATCCATGTAGGTAATATCCCTGTAGGTAAAAACCCAATAAGTAATAACCCAGTAAGAATAACCCAGTAAGTAATAATCCTGTAGGTATTAACCCATCCTTGGCTGGACCACCATGCCCTGGTTTCCACAGAGATTGCCAAGTCTAACGGGAAGCGTGAAGTATTTTAATGAGAGGTACAACGGTGTAGATGTCCTGGTCATCGCATGTGACGGGATTACTTTCTGCTTCTCTGGGGGACATCAAGCGTACCCAGGGTAATTCAAGCCAGGGCGTCGATCTCGCCAGCTAATGGGGAACTCAAGGGGGCACAAATCATTTTATGTCTTTTCAAAACTTGCTTACCCTCGGACGAATTGCTTATGACGAGGTACAATAGAGAGGTATGACGATGCATGAAATATCGGCATAGACATACTTCAAACATAACGGGAGGCCCAGTGGATGCACAGCACAGGTCTACCCTGTCACACTTCAAGCTTTTCAGAACGCGAGTCGGGGAGAGTCAAAAGACATATTGTTAAGAGATATACGTTCCGCGTGGCATGACATTGCAGCAGTCAGGGTGTTCCCAGAGTGTTCAGCGGGTGTTCAGAGGGTGTTCAGAGGGTGTTCAGAGGGTGTTCAGCCAGTGTTCAGAGGGTGTTCAGAGGGTGTTCAGAGGGTGTTCAGAGGGTGTTCAGCCAGTGTTCAGAGGGTGTTCAGAGGGTGTTTGGCCACACTATAAATGATAGGGTACCTGGACTCCCTATGACGAGCACCTGTAGGTCTTTACACCAACTCGATACCTTACAGCCAGGAAAGTCGCCTGTAGGGTCTTTTAACATTGACAGGCATGGAATATGATTAGCTGACTGGGGTCAGAGTGTTTCCCGCGTTTTTGGTAAGCGAACCCCATCCTTGCCCCCAGGTAGCTGGGCGTTTTTTAATCACATGTCTGTCCGAGAGTTTCCTGTGCTTCAGCGCACCCCGAATCCAGACCATTATATGTAAGAATCTACCCCGAATCCAGACCATTATACGTAAGAATCCACCCCGAATCCAGACCATTATACAAAAGAATTCACCTATGAGCTGTAGCTAATTCTTTAATGACTCTCCGTACACTTCGAGAAATGAATCTGTATTTCGGGACTTCATTTATGTCTATGTCAGGATATAGGTCTATATACTCATTGTTTACACGTTGCATGTCGTATATTCCCCTCATGTGTGTGGTCTGCGGATACTGTATATTGTTTGTGAAGGAATATAGATAAGAAAAGACATTTAAATCCACCCCGTGAACCTCTTGACATACTTTTGTAGTTCACTGACTCTCTTGGCAATGAAATCTTTCCGGAGATTAAATATTAAATATACCTTTAACTTACGTTAATTGCAAAGAGACGATATCCATGAATAAATGTCTGGAGCCTACAGTGTACCAGACTGGTATGACACAGACTCACGGATATTTCGTTTACTTTGAAATTAGATATGTCGCACTTCATCTAATTTGTCTGTTTTGATTGCATGAAAAATCTTTTTGATCTTTTTACCTTTCATAAAGGGCATACATAATGAGCTATTTAAGTCCATGATTCAATTAATTTTTAATGTAAGTACACTCTCCCGAGGGGTATGTTTAGTAGGGAGAAAAAAGTTATTAAATACAAACATGATTGTAAATTTCAGGGTTGTCTCAGTTTAGGAAATACTGGGTATTGCACATTTCAAGGTTGACTGTTTGGGATCATGATGTTGTGAAATTGCTATTTAATTGTCACACGCTATGAGGTAGACAAGACTAAGGAGACTTTATAGCATGCACTGATGTGACCTACCTGCATACACCCAATGTAACCTACCTACATACATGCAATCTGATCTACCTAAATACACCCAGACTCATTGAAATATGTAGACTAAAGAATATGATAAAAACTAATTTTTTTAATTGTTTAAATGAACAGTAAAATTTTGTATTCTTGGTAATATTAATTTGGAAGTATAACTAATTAACAGAATATAATGAGGTTATAAATATTAAATTATATTTATATATATCGATAGTGTATTACTTTGACAAAGATAAGTCCAATGTTTATGTCATAACCTTTGATCATTATTATACCAAAAATATGTTTTATCTTTTTTTTTAATATCATACACAAGAAGAAATAACATTTAATTGTTCGTAGTTTGTTAGTGTATATGTGGTACAGACAATAGTCTTTGTGTAGATACCCGGCAACTAGGATATAGTAATTTCTGACATTGTTCGTCATCAGTTGACGCGTTTGATTTCGGAAGTAGCCGATAACATTTCATGAAGAATTGTTTTTGTTTTTCTTCTTTTATATGTTAATTCTTCACAGTTTCAATAAGAAGGAAATAAAATGAAAGTGTTGAAACTGCTAATATTTAATTCATTACGGTAAGAATATGTAAATGGATCAATAGGATTAGATGAGCTATAGACGTTAAGTGTTAAATTGCATCTTAACATGTGTCCATCAATTATAAATCTGTCGTCAATTGAATTCATCTCTGACGTGTATACATTTATGTACTTGCTTCCTTGGCATGAGCTGGCTTTTGAAGTATACTGTGTTCTGTTTAAATAAACTTGTAAAATAGAATACAATTTTCCAGTGCAAATCATTTCAATATTGATATTTCTATCAAGTCATGCTTTATAATTCACCCTTAGACTTATCTGAAAGCAATGTTTGAAAAGACTATTGAAATATGAGACTGCACTCATATCATATTGATATCAATTTCTATGCCTGACGGATTTTCAAAAGTGCATATATACGCTTGAATGTAAATGACTTAAAGTGATGTATATTTCAAATAGGCCTCATGAGAAGGCATTACTGACTATTAATGATAATTTCAAACGAGATGGGACTCCGATATATGACAACTCTTTGAATACAGGTCAGAACTGGGTTGAGTGTATGGTGTGGCTTTCTGAAAGGGTTTTAGGGTGGAGTAACACACTGCATCTATGTAGAGCATTGGGGTACATGGTTGTACCTTACACAGGGAAAAAAAACAGGAAGTTGGGTTTGTACACATAAGCACGAATTAAAGGTTTAGCTTTAGATTAGATTTCGGGGTTGGTGGTAGGAACCCACCTTTCATTGTGATGTTGTCATGGCAACCAGACAAAAACAGGGTAGGTGTCTAGAGAGCGGGTGGGGGAGGGTGGGTGGTGGCGAATGTTACAATTTCTGTGACCTCTTTGCCAGGGTGACTCTGACTTTTGTCCATGGACAGCTGGTGATATACAGGATTTAGTAGACACTATAGACGTTCTATAGACAGCTGGTCTATGAGAGAGGGATATATACGGTATTAACACACATAATAATATATTGAAAGTTGGGAAAATTATTACAATTTTGTTGATTTTTATTGCAAGTTGATTTGAAAAGTACACTTTTGTTAGGTTGTATAATTTGTTCCATCAAATCAAAAAGTGATTTGTTTTGTTTAATCCTCATACACCACCCAATGTCTGATGACCCCCACCCACTTCCACTCCACACACACACACACACACACACACACACACACCACATGCACGCCACACACACACACACCAAACACACACACACACACACACCACATGCACGCCACACACACACACACACACACACACACACACGCACACACACACAGTATTCATTCATTAATAGTTTCATTTGAGACATTGCATTATACTTTATTATTTGTTTATACATGCAGCAGATATACTGTTCAAGCAGTCCATGTGCGCAGCATAATAGTTCTTCTCCAACTGCATGAGCCAGGATTTACAGGTCTGCCTTCTCCCTGTAAATTATTCCTTTTTCATTCATATAAAATTTAAAAACCTATATCTGTATATCAACACATTAGTTTCAGCTCTCACACAGACCCCATGCTTTGCATATTTTGCTTTAATTTCTAATCCTTTATCAGAGTCGAGATTTGCGGAGACACACGCAGGGGTTTAAGGTACCGGGTACTCTCCAATCCCTGGTAACGTACTCTCGAACCAGACGCATGTAGACTTTTCTTGGTCGGTGAATGCACAACACCATTGCATTGTTGTAGAGACTGCAGTATATACTTATCGGGGATTTCATCGGGTGCATGGAGAAAACACAGCATACACACTGATCTGCGCTAACCCCACAGCCGTGAGCCCTTCAGGATAGTTACACTACGTAAACTATCGGCATTGTAAAGCCCGTTGTAAAGGGGCACATTAAACAATGTAGTGTCTCAGACTGGTGTGTATAGTGGACTGTAGAAATAATGTCTCTGATCAAGATCACGTATTAACATGACAAAAGTCATGGGTTGAAAGTTATGTGGAGAATTAGCTAATTCGGCAGAATTTATTTCTATGAACTTGGTGTTCACTTGACATAGAAAAAAACACACTCGTTATTGGATAGTTCAGTCAAGCCGAGTTTTCTTTTGTCAAAATCAAAGTAATATTTACAGAACAATCTTAGATTATTAAATAATCACATGAACAATTTCAATGTCTACATTAAGTATACAACTTAATATGACAGGTAATTTGTTAGCTTTTCCCTGACAGATTACTACTAATCCCTGCTCTATAAAGGGCTTCCATGGTTTCCCCCAGCATGTAGAAGAATGTTAATACATGTATTGATTTTCTGTTCATTTTATCAACATTTCTTGCAAATTGTTATGTATACCTGAAAAAACCCCAATCACTTTAAATGTTCCATTTGTATTTTTAAAATAAAGATACAATGATAGTAAAATATAGAATTTAATGACATACCATTTCCTAAATCATATTTATTTCATTTCTCGATAAATATTGTTTCATTGGTATGGGTACTTCAGCCTACGTTACACTATTGTTATGATGCATGTCATGAGTTAATGTGCAGACTTTTATCTGCTGGTTGTAGGTGTCAGATCTTGTATTTAGTATACTAGGTAGGCACTTCCTATAGGCCTTCCACAGTGATGTGATGTAGTGTTGTAGTAATTCTCCCTAAAGTTGATGGAGTGGCAACACAGATCAGCATAGTGTTTCAGCACCACATTCAGTACCTCTGTGCTATTTGGTTAGTGTTAAGTCTGAAGTATGTGTGAATATGTTTACTGTTTTTATAATGTGTTTAGAGAAACAATTAAGGAGAATAGATAAATTGCAGATTAATTTGGGGATGGGGACAAATGTTAAAATAGATTATCAGATTGATAATGTTGCCACTATGGTACATGCTAATCATGCTATTGTGTTATTTGGGGATTTGTACTAATATTTTAATAATTTTATGATTTATCAGATCAGAATCATCATGAGCTGATATGTTGCCATCATGGTACATGTTGATTGTATTATTTGAGGATTTGTGATAATTGTTAAAATGTGTCTCAAAAGTACAAAGAAAAAGGTTAATGGTTTCATGGGTATTGTCATCATAATCCATCATCACGTGCATGCACAGTTGACTCGTCTTGAACCAGTAGGTGTATTAAACTTAAGAGCCACATTAATATGAATGCATAATTAAAATTGGAGGAGACAATTGTTTAAGACTGAAATCCTTAATTGAACTAATGTAAAATAAATCTCTATAGATACATGTAGGTTTTGTAATATTTTGGTCTTAATCATGGTATTCTATACATTATTGATTACAATAAAATAGAAGAACAGACAAGATAATCTTTAATCTCAGAACATTTAGTTTCCATCCAGCTCTCTGGCTGTAGGTCAAGGTCACTATGATGACATCTCTATTGAAACATGGACCTTGAAAGAAGTTGCCTAACTGACCCTTGACCCGAGACATCCCAACTGGGAACTGATGATTCCAGCCCCCCAACTTGGACATTAGAGTACCCCTAGGGGTTTTCAAGACGGGGAATTAAAGACTAGTGTGAGACTAGCATTAGAACCCTAGTGTGGATGTGGGCTAACTGGGTTCCAATGTGCTATTAACAATACCCCCAGGCCAGAACTACGAAGAGAAATAGGGCTAATCATTGCCAATACAATATAATTACATCCAATTAATTAGCTTGTCCGTGTTGGTTATTGTGTCTTGGCTTAAGATTATCAATGAAGTGTGTCAGAAAGGTAACAGACCATAGCAAATTGATTAAATAGTAATTCTGTAGCATTTCTTAGAATTTGTTGGCTTGAGTCAACATTGTCACCTGCAGTGTGGAAACTTGTTTCAATTCATCTTTGTTCTGTTCACGTAATTTCAATTATGTTAAGCTTATTGAAAATATATTGGGTATTCCAATGTCCACAAAACTGTGTTTTAGATAATTTAGATAAGTGTAGTCTAAGTGATACGTGTAACCATGTGTATCAGCATTTTTTTCTTTTTCTTTATAGAATTGGATCTTTCTGACTGAGGTTAATAAAAAGCGCAATTAATGACATAGTTAATCTTGAGCTTGTATCTTGATTATTTCTGTATGTGAGAGGGATCTATATTCGTGGCTAAAGTGTGTACTATTGATATTACAGTGGTGTAGGTTGTTATGCATGTTGTAATGCGCCTTACATAATAATTGTATTATAATAATGTTCAATACTACATTTTAATATGAAAGGTTGCTCATATCAGTATATATAGTATTTCCTCACTCGTTGGATTATTCTGCATTCATTTAAGCTTTCAACTCCCTGGGAATAATACATGATGATATGCCATAATCTCATGTCATCATTTGTAAGCATATCCTCTGAAAAATATAATCCAATATAATGATTATTTGGTTTCCCCATTTCTTGACAATCTGACATTTGTCACAGTTGTGTCACTTATGTCATGTCAATGTGACACACAACCCTTGTATCTATTCAAGGTCAAGGACATAAATATGTTTATCTGAACCAAGTACCATGTGTACTACAAATTTACTGGATCTATTGGATTATCTTGAACCAGATCCATAAGATCCAGCATCCTTAGTCTGTTACAGTCTGTGGCATCACCTCGCGCCAATTCTCAAACCGACGGCGTCTTCAGCGCCAACAATTTTCCCCGACACCTACCAGACTGGAATCGGCTTCCAACAGGCCAGTTAAGGTGTGGGTCTGCCTTGTAGTAATCTATCCAGTTAGTATTGATCATGGACAACTTGGCCATGTCTTCATTGTGAGGGCTTCCCGGCTAAGTGCTGTTGTGCTAGTTTGGTAATATGGTGCCACACCAGAGCTATCCAGAGCTCTCCAGAAAGGCTTCCTAAATACTTCCTTGTAATAGAGAGTTTAACATACTGGCGTGTTCCTTGTAATCTGCAGCAAGACTTCAATGAGTAGCAGATACAACTGCTTCACTCAGCCAGATTAGTCACAATGGCTGTTCTATTGGGCAGCTCATGTTGCCTCCAGGAGCAACAGTGATGGCGGAATCCATAGAATAGCTCTTGATGAGATATGGGTAATGATTCAACCACAGTCTGCCAAGATAAACCTATAAATAATTCTTATCAGATATTAGTAAAAGCAAATAGCTTCTCATCATATTAAAGATGGTTCCAGAGAAAATCCTTGGGATATTGGTACGGTAAATAGCTTTTCATAGTTTTATGGATGGTTCAATAGAAAGAGGCTTACTTGGTGTTGGTGTAGGAAATCTTTTTTATATGTTTTTGGGATATTGGAAGCAACTATCTACTAAGGTATAGAATTTATCCATTTTACGTTCAATATATAACATGAAGATGTTCTTTTTAATTAACATAAAGTGACACTTAATAATTTTCGCGATAAATCAGACGATTAAATGGAGAATTATATCCGTTGAGGATTTGTTTCCACACACCATCACAACAAGATGCCGGGTTAGTACAGAGGTGTTCCATACTCTCCAGCGTATCCTTCACCGTGTCCGAGTTCAAATCCCAAAGCCAGGACGCGCATTATTGACCCATGCACCTTGACTTGTGTAAAGTGACAGATGTCTCCGTGGATGCAAAGTGAACCTTCTAACACATCACAGATTTAAGGATGATTTAAGAGTCTTGTGCTGTCTTTACTTTAGAGAGCTACTGTGGTCCGGGCCATGTGACAACATAGTTCCGGATTCGACTGAAATTCTCACATGGGCATGTTAATCAAACTTCATTGTGGATGTAGATTTTTGGGTACTAAAGAAACATTGTCTAGGTAATACTTTTAAAATTTGGTAACTTTCTTTTAATTATGCATAATCGATATGCCTAATGTATGTCCTTATTAATATGTGAAAGTGGTTTAATCTTAATAATAATGTGAATTTTATATTGCGACAAATCCATGCACACTATTGCCCTGATCAATGGATCAATGTGCACTCATTTCAACTGCTCAACTCCCTGGGGAGTATCCAATGGTTTAATTGTATCTCCAAGTTGCAGGTGCTTGGAACATTGGCGCCTCAATCCCAGAGTAATACTTTGAGTATTGGTCACCAGCTGGTTCCAGTTGCTAGTATTGATACTTGTATTATGGTAACCATCAACACAGCCTGGTAGGATCACAACACTAGAAAATGCCTGAAGGAAAAGTTAAAAGAAAAATCGGACCAAACTGTTAATCTTTTCAAAACAGGAAATACAAATGCAAATACACCAGTGAATGCTGGCATAATTTGTTTCAGCTTTCAGAAACAAGAAGAACATGTGTTCCAATGGCTATTTATAGAAATGGCGGAAAATGGTATTCTCATTCATACCAAAACATTAGACTGCATTGTCTTCATAACATTCAAACAGCCGAGAAAATAAAATTAAACTTAAGAACTATTTTGTATGCAGTGTATTATACAATTCATTCAACGTGGTCTGTATACACATCATTCTTCAGTGATAATTAATATCACATGTATTTTGTCCACAAGAATGAACCCTGACATTTTTCATTCATCATGTGTTTGTTAGATCCGCTGTCTCCTGTAGGATGATGAGTCAGCACTATTGTCTTCAGAGTCTACAGTGGACCGTGGTAAACACGGTAAACACGGTAAACACGGCAGTTTACCCTCGCAGTCCTAGGCTTGTTTGTTAAACAGAGGTTACCAGCCTTGACTTGATCACATTTACAGAGCTCCTCGCTGACGAAAACATCACCTTTGTAGATCACAGGCCAATGTTTTCGCTCTCATATTTTGTAGACAAATATTTTTATTGATCTTTTATGGTATTTGTTGATATGGTTTTGATTGTTGATGAATGGTTAATATTGGAAAGGTCGACAAGGAACAACATGATTTTATTGAGTCTGTGCTTCATGGAAGCAATAATGAATCCAGGAAGAAAATAAATAAATCATATTACATAATTTCCATATTAAAGTTACAATATTTACAGACTACTGTTGTATACTTCTGTCAGTTTTTCTGTATTGACAATGTCTGCATTTTCTATCTACTGGTGTTACAGTTCAACTAAGTATGACAATCTATAAACTGCTGCTGAATACTATAAACTATAACTACTGTTTTATACATGGGATTGTCAATACTATGTATTTTCTCTACTGCTTGGATGGGTGACCGAGAGCCTGAGAGTATCAATCTATGATTCAATCCTGCCCCACACTGAGATCGACATAGGTTGAAAAACTTGTGGTGTCACCTTAGGCAAGTGGCTTAGTTCGAAGTTGCCTCTGTTCCCCCAGCAGATAATGGGTACCCGGAAGGATGAGATGGACATGTGAATGATAACTTTCAACTGCAGCTTGGGTTGTATACTCCCCAGGGAGTTGAGAGGGAATTGAATGCACACAGATCCATTGACCAGGGTAATAATGTAAGCGTTATGAGCATACCTAGTGTGGAGTTTGGCGCTATATAAATGGACACATTATTATTATTATTATTATTCACAGTATGTAGCACAGTTCTACTGGGTTTAACAATATATCTATGAAGTATGTCTACTGTTTTACACTCAGTATGTGTCACTGCTGTGTTTGGGCAATACTATGAAGTATATGCACTATGTTATACACAGTATATGTCCCAGTTCTGTATCCAGTCTCGTCGGTTCCGTGCAGGATTCAGCTCCACATTGATTTTTCTGCCACAGCTCTTGATTTGGAATTCCTGAAAAATGGATGACTCTCCCCGCCAAGGATGGGGAGGATGAAACCAGCAGTCTGATATTGACCCGACCTCTTTGACAGCGTCTGATTGGATGACTTCCTGACCCCGTGACCTCTGCTGCTGTCGTGTGGAATATACCCATACACATAGTCTTAACCGATTCGTTCATAAATCATTGGTTTTGTGGTCCCTTTATTTTCAAGACACAGCATCCTTTGATTGAGGATATCGTTTACTTCATGTTTTACTGCCATATGTATAGTTTTGTAATAAACTGGGCATCGGTTATATCACTGTGGGACAAGTGGGATAAGTATCTTGTCCTCATGTACAATCATTGCAAATGGGTGAACAATTCCTACAGCGACGTTAAAATCCATATTCACTCCTGATGTACGAACATGGCCACACTGAATAGTGTAGACATTTGTCAACATATTTCATTGGGAATAATGAAAATAATATTTTTTAAATATTACATGAATTCCTTATAAAATATTATTAATATTATCTGAATATTTGTATGAGATCTTTAAAAATGTACTGATTAATTGTTACAGTGTATGCAAACTGATCAGTTATAGAAGTGTTGGACACTTCTAGCATTGGTCATATATATCAGTAGCATACTTGTCTGTCAATCATAGTAACTGGCTGTGTTGGTCTGTGTCCACTTCATATGTCAATCAAGCACCGTTCCTGCCAATCAAATGTGTCAATTTTATAATGTCTTGTCCCCATCTATCATCTGGGATATGTACAATTAATTAGTCTCCAAGGAATAATTGTATTTTGATGGAGCTGATTAACTCTTGCTCCTGTTAATGTGTCAGGAGTGGTGAAAGAAGGTTATTTAAGTACAAGTGACATAATTTTCCAGAAATATTATTTTTAAGAAAACAAATGCTGGCACAGTAGATAGGAAGTGTTGAATTCAAATGGACACAATGATTAGAAATACTAGCATCATGATATACATATTTTTTTAAATGAAAATAAAAATGACTGTTTTCTAAGGCTAAGTTTATTTTCATAGTATATGGTTGAGTTAGAAAAGGAAATTACAAATATGATTACTTTTCTGTTTTTGTTATGTACAATGACGACGCTAAACATTTCATTTGCTGATATAAATTCAAGGACAAATGATCTGGAATGTAAAAACCTTGGTTTATAAACCCAGGAGTATATAGAGTAGATTTAACTCGAGTTGGAGTTATAAAAGCTTAAATGACAGCATATTGCAGTAGGTATTTGCACTCAATAGATATACACTTTAATAAGTACGAAATGTAATGGGTTTTTTTCATTGTTGTTATTACCTGTTAGACGTTACATGAATGTGTGCAGGACACTATATCCCATTGAAAGAAGATGAATGTAACATGTACAAGTGTTTTTTCTGTATTTAATATTGATTTGTGTGTTCTACAGAGACAGCTTTTATGTGCCCAGGTTTTTCTGTAGACTGCATGTTTTTCTCACGCTGTTTGCCTAGCTGATCCCTGTGTTAAACCTGCCCCTTTACAGGAGCCACGGAACTGTCATGAGGGAATGCTCACATCTACGTCCTTTACCACTGTTGTGCAATCCCACCAGTCAGAGGACTCTCATACTCTGTTCAAAGTCTTTTAGTTTCCGGCATTTCGACCATTCCGTACCCATTCGCCGAGCGTGTACTTTTATGACCACATGCGATTGGCCGAATGTCCAGAGCGAAACACGTGTCAATAGACGTTCCTGACTGGAATTGTTTCTTGGTCGCTATGTTTGAAGTTCTGTTATACAACACAGGGACCTTTTGTTTGCTGATGACCGCATTCTACCTTCAGACAGTTTTGTACGATTAGCAAGAATAAGCTGGCTTAATATGATGCTAAGTTTCTTAAGGTTCTTTGGTATATATTGATAGTATAGCCCCTTGTTTATAGTCATCCTGTTGACATGATTTATTTTTATATGTGTGAACGTAAAAAAAAAGCCAACATTGAGATCATTGTAATATTTGAGAGGAAAAGAAATACTTTTACATGAATTTAAATTAATTATAAATATCACAAAGTAGATTACTGATGAAATATTCCAATATTTAACATGGTACTGCCTCCCATCCTACTGAAAATAAAATGTGCATGAATTGAGAAAATTACCAATGTTATTAAAAAGAATAATTTCATGAAACATATATACATAGTATTTTTGTTCTGAATGTGTTATTCAGTTATTAAATGGAGTATACGATTAACCGGACTTTGTGGTCAACCAATACCATTGTTCCATTGGACTTTATTATGTCCCGCAAGCTAACAATAAGGATAACAAATATGCAATTAAGTTCACGGTCATACCAAACATTAAACAATATAACCCATTATGTTTTCTGTTTGAAAATGGGACATTTCCGATATTCACAACCTACATTAATTAACAGCCATGATCAATTTCATGATCTGGGGCTCTCAAACATATCAAATGGAATTACCGTCACAGAAGTGGGATTCAAACAAGGTATTTATTCATCAATACAACTTGCACAATAGAGCATATAAATTCCCGTAATTGACGGAAACTTTCAATCTGTAATGAATCATGTTGCGCTGTCGGGCGGATTGAATCAACAAATGATGCGTTTTATTGCCTCGTACAGTGAGCGCACGTCCCCTATAGGGTTTGACCACTGTATGCGTGGATTACGTGTCTGGCTGGGTTGACCAATCAGGCGTGGCCTGTCTCGGTGTTCACTAGGAATGGTATAGGAGGCTGAAGGTCTTTCAGCTATAGCATGCGGTCATCGTTTAGCGTTGGTGTAAAGGAAGCAGGTTCACAACTAAACTAACTCACTTATTTATCTATTTATTTATTTTATTGTATTATTATTTTATAATTTTATTATGAATTATGATGTGGGGCTGTAATAAAATTTATTTAAAACATTATTAAATAGTTTTCTCCTCCATATTGACTAAGGTTACAGCTTCTTAACTATTAATAAAATTATCTTGATTATTTTCCATTTTCCAATTTTCATTTTTAAAAGGTTAACAAGAAAGTACACTATAATAACTTGTTTCATTAGATTTGTGTATGTTATGTTGAATTACGTAATTGAAACTACATAATTGTTATGATGCACTTGCCAAAATTCAAAGATAGATTTTCATTACCAGTATTTTGTATGTACTGGTGAATATAATAGTTCAATACAAATTTGAATTATTCAAAGGATCAAATGTTACAATCTATATTAAAACAAGCCTCAAAATAAATAATTTCTAAATGGTTGAGCCTATGCAGGTATAGTGTCTACCATATATCATAGTTGGTTTGGTAATAAATCAAGGTGCTATAAACTATTATCTGCTCTATATATTTATGTAATATACAGAAAATAGGAAAAGTTTTGTCAAGTCATTTACCAATTTTTTAATTTGAATGTGAATATTATCTTAAATGTGGGTACAATGAATACTTAATTTGTCTGTTTTCCACATCTGTGACAGACTGGGATTGAACGATATGTAACCAAATAGTGTATAGGTTATAGAAGAAATTATTTCTTGTCAATGTATCCAATTTAAGAATCGTCCACCTGTCCATTTCTATCCCAGATGTCACCAAGCTTTAAACCTCTGATGTACGAACAATGTCCTAATAATCACTATAGAACAGCATTGCCAGCATTTATCAGTGATCACCCTGAACAAAATAAATCTCTTTCATTTAAATCGGAGTCTACAATATTTCTGCTCTAAGATTGGGCGTATCCCATAATGGGATGACGAGTAGTCCGAGAGATTATCCCGATCAAACGGGATTCTGGTAGAATGGACCGCAGATTAAATAATAAATCGGATAATTATAAAAATTACGGTTTATGATGATTCTGTCTTGGAAGGGGTTCCGTGTGTTTTCGTAGTCACTTGATACGGTGAGAAATGTTTGGAAGCTCGGGGAGGTATTTCGGCAGGGATTTGGTGTGGGAGTTTGTAGGGGTCAGAGGGACGGCAAGGCCAGCTTGACCAGAGACTGACCAGACTGTGACCACCAACTCTCCCTACAATAGCTCAGTGTTAACACACACAAACAACACACAAATCTGGCCAGTTTGACCTGAGCTTTGCTTGTGGATATGACACCTGAGAGAGTCCGACTGGACGTGGGGGGGAGGAAGTGCAAGAGCACTACAGAGAGCACTCTTATCATCACTGCATGGCCACTGCCGAGTTTCTTGTCCGTATCCTTGCTGTGTTAACCTTCTCCATGCTGAAGGCAACCGGATGTGCTGTAAAGAGTATAGTGTTTGTGCTTAACCCTCTTCTTGCCGGATTAGGCACAAACATAACTCTTTAAATATAAGGCATCTTTGGTTGCCTTCAGCATGGAGAAGGTTAATCCAGCAGGGAGAGGGTTAATACAAAAATCATTCTGAGGCATCTACAGTGGCCTGCAGGAGAGAGAAGATTAAGCTTGATGATCTGTCTGGAATTTAAGCAATGTTGTGTAATGAGAAAGTAACACAGAACTTTATAGACGTATATTTCAAATATTAATGATGTACATTCATAGATTACTTTTATTCTCACTAGCTGCAACCTCTACATGACACATTGCTTCCTAAATTATGTCTGTTCCTTTTCATTTTGTTATGATAGTATTATCACAATTGGAATAATCATATCCCTGCTGTATCTCTCTCTCTCTCTCTTTCTCTCTTTTTTTTTTTCTCTCTCTCTCTTTCTTCTCTCTCTCTTTCTCTCTCTCTCTTTCTCTATCATTTGCTCTCTCTCTCTCTCTCTCTCTCTCTCTCTCTCTCTCTCTCTCTCTCTCTCTCTCTCTCTATCTCTCTAATTAACTAATCAACTAATTATTGTCACCAGCTTAGCAGGTGAAAACGGTAAAATATGCACACATAAACATATCATTGCTTAATTAGCCATATATCCGGAATAGGCCTAGGTCAACTGCATATGCATTGAACATTGAATTGATTGCATGTGATCTGTATACTATATTGCAATCTAATATTAGATTAATTAATATGCTAATGAATCATAGTGGACATATAGCCATTGCAACCAACCACCTGCTACTACCAAACATATTATTGTGAAGGCTAAACATTAGGGGTGTAACGATGCATCAAACTATCGATAGATCACGATACTGAGTGTCCCGATAGCAATATATCGATGGTAATTTGAACTCGATTATTTCCATCAACTATCGATAGTTTTGATAGTGTACTATTTTTAAACACTAAGACCAAATTAGTTGAAAACCCTCGAGCAATAGTAGAATTAACCTCAATAGTCACCCCTACTAAACATCCTGCCATTCTTGGCATCAACACCTTTGACCTGATTTATTTATAATTAGAATATGATAAAAGAAGTTTACAATTACAAATATTCAAATGGAAATATGATAAATAATTTCAATTTAAGTAATATACAAATTGAAATTTATATGACTAGATAGTTGACAATATCATCATAGACTAGTACTGTTGTTGACAGTAGGGTTATCACCAGGTGTGAAGTGCAGTCATTACATACTACACCTGTCAACCTACCTGTTATAGTTTGGCATGAAATGCATTGACACCCCTAATTCGTAGATTATCTCAGTAAATACTTCATGGAATGAAAAACATTATTTCATTTGCCCTAACCAAAATAAAAAAATAAAAAATATTGCACCAGTAATAAAAAAATCTGTTTATATAACGATCACTAAATATTTTGAGTAAGTATTATTTTATGCAGAGGGGCGATGTTTGAAAGAAGGAACAGGCAAATAGGCTGAATTCGAACATGAGGGTATGTGAAGACGAGCATTGATATCAGCATGTGAAAATCTAGCCTTTTTACCCGTTCCTTCTTTCAAACGTCGTCCCTCTGCACAAAATAATACTTACCGGTAGTCAAAATATTTGGTGATCGTTATATAAACAGATTTTGTATTACTGGTGCAATATTTTTATTTTTTATTTTTGGTTATGGCATATGAAATAAGAAAATGAAGTTTTTTTGTTTTTCATTCCATGAAGTATTTACCGAGATAATCTACGAAATATGGGTGTTAATGCATTTAATGCCAAACTATAATAAACAAACATGGACATCCACACACACTTGATTTCTGCCAGGTAACTGCAGGTAACACTGTATAGGCCATAACTCTTATCATTGGCAATTACAGTTACACTTGCCCACTTTGACAAGTATGCAATTTATGAAGGACATCTGGATTCATATTTTGGTGGGCCGGCAATTGCAAATGCAAATAATTATTTAATAAACTTGATTTGTGATGCAACAAGGGCCGTAAAGTGAAGTATGGAGGGTAGTTATGTTACACATATGTATGTGATCTCCAGGAGGCTGTTCATCGTAAGCATGTACACAGGTGTCTGACGACAAGGCTCAGGTGATTGTAGCGAGTTTACCGGGCGTCACTGATTGCGTGTTCCTCACCGGCTGTGTTTGTAGGACATATCATAATACATGTATGTGATATTCCTTCAGTAACTGTTTTCATTGCAAATGGGTAAAAGATTCCTGCAGCGACGTTAAACTCCATATTAACTCGCTCAGTATAACAGTTTGGTATTACACTTCTCACTGGTCCCTCTGACAAGATGACCATATACATGCTATTTCTCCCTTCATATTTCTACATGGCATCTCTTTGTTGCCTGCAGTGTGAAGAATGTTAAGATCACGTTCTTTGAAAAGGTTTGCAAGCCTGAAGGAAGTGGTGTACATGTGTGTGTGTGTGTGTGTGTGCATGTGTGTGTGCCTGTGTGTATGTGTGTGTATGTGTGTGTGTGTGTGTGTGTGTGTGTGTGTGTATGCATGTATGTGTGTGTCTGTATGTAAAAGGTGGGGGTAATACTAAACGTCAGAACATTCCTCAATCCGTCAATGATGACAACTGTCACCTCGTGCTTGTCTGAGACTCAAAACACACATCACACACACACGGATATTAATTTCTGATAAGGATCGGTAATGATTTCCTGGTGTGTCACACTGTACCAATGACACAGTTAATAAAACACAGGTGTGTCAGTGACAGTGACTCTGCTATATACATTGGATAAAATACATGGATTAATCATTGTACATCAAACATTGTTAATTTCCTCAAGTGTTTTTGTATAAAGAAGGGAAAGCTAATTGAGGTAATGACATGTGTGTATCATATCTACTCTCATATTTGTTATGATTGATGTGAAATAAAATAAATACGCATGTTATGAAACGATTAATGTTATGGTCTGATGGAAAAGAATACTGTAAAACGGGTATCATTCGTATGTCTGTATTTTTCACGAAATTCCCGATCTTTGTTTGATCGTTAATTTAAGAAACACGTGAATAATAAGACTACCATTTTTTACTTCCAATAGCCACTAATTTAATCACTGGAGACAATATTACCAATTTATACCTGGCCGGGACTAATTACTGTTGAATACGTCAGTGACCACCGCACATGTGATTTTTAACAGATTAGCCTGTGAGTAGGACCTGAGTTGACCAACAAAATTATTTATTTTGACATACATGTACTTGGACAACGTGAATTTAACAAATCGTGAATATGTTTTCTTTTTCTTTTTGTGCAAAATCGTGAAAATTGCGAGCTTCTAAATAAAACTGTTTTACAGTATATCACATTTACATCTGTTATTTATTTTACAAGTGAACAACATGAACGTTGATCAGTTAAAATTGATTACAGTTTTGCATCATGCTTTGATAAGATTTTTTTTAAATGTTAACCTACGACTTTAACAAATATGCTAATATATTGATACCTGTACTAGTTAATGGTAGAGAAATGTATATACTGGGAATATATTCAGGGGTATCGAATGTGACTGTTGTGTCATAGTTGAGGTGGATTTGTTTTAAACAACGTCAGCCACATTTAGTAGTCTGGTATCGATGTCATTCTGAAGAAACCCGTGATGTTTTGTGGTTGACCCACCCCTTGTTTTTGACTATCACGCAATCCAAAAAAGTGCGTATCCACGAAAACTCTTGCACATGAATGAACTTCCCACTGAAATCTGACCTCGGATAGGTTAAGCCAGTATTTAACTGTGAGGATGGAGGACAAGGGGCAGGTAACTCTAGATGGTGGAGGACAAGAGGGAGGTAACTCTAGACATGAATCACTATCAGGTATTAATGCACAAGGTCATTTACGCTGTCGTGCGTTGGTCATTGCGAGCTAATGGAGGAGCAGTGAATTGCCACGGCAGCGTTTTCTCATGGCTCATCTAGGCTACCATACATTCTTCTCCTTTTGTTTAGCAGGATTCAAGTGGATAATATTTTAAACTGTCTATTGAAGAACTCACTCTAAAATAAACTCATGCTAATTGATTCAGACACGGAACTGGCTCACCAAGATCAAGGTTAAGACAGCTGAATATACATTTGAACTTATCTATTGGATATATCTCAAAGGACTACATGTACTACCATATGCACTCTTCAGTTTTTACTTTCTTGTACAATAGTTAAATTAATTATACCAAACATATACTTTTAATTTAAGTATATCTACATTCATGCAATCCATTATTCTTTACTACACTCTATAAAACTTTGTTATCACTAAATATCTAACAATAATATATTTAGTTACGTAAATGGGATATATGGGGTCCTTTAGGAGGTCATGAAATACACAACAATTCTTATTGCATTTGTACTTGTTTTAATAAGTAATATAGTTGAGTATAAACATACTATAATAATATAAGCCTCATTTGTAGAGAGTGTCATCAACCACTTTTATAGTGCTCTGTTTGTATACTTTTATTTGATATAAAGTATAACTTATATTTGCTAAGATATGAAAATACAAAAGCATGTAATCACATATCATATTAATTGTTCCATTTCAATCGATCAAATAGGTTTCTAGTTTTGAGCACTTCATGTATGAAGTAAAATAACTGATTACAGTTGACAGTGAAAGGGATACAACTCTTGTCTAGTCAGTCACTAAGCGTGGACTAAACATTCACGTAGATTGTACATTGGTTATAGAGAGGTCGCACATACAGATAGGAAAGCTGGTTATATTGAGGCTAATAGAAGCTAGGATATGACATAATCTACTTATTAATAGAAATATGACATTTCATCATTTTATAGTTACTTATATACATACAGCTTAAGTTTGTGTGGATTGCATGCAGCGTTATAAATAGAAGTCACTCCATATATACAAAATTGATAGCGACATTGATTGACATCTTGGAAAGTTAAACATTCAACTTTAACACAAATTACGCTTGACAAATTATTCATCTGACAAGTCTGCCCTCATTTCTACATCATATCTGTGAATAAAATCTGTCAGACTCTAAATAGGAAATTAGACAGGCAAATTCAAACATCTAGCCTCG